>WURS02159820.1:0-21482 GCA_011762765.2 Rhinocypha anisoptera
AAGTAGAAATGGAGATTATAAAAGAGGTCAGTATCAAAAGAAGATGGAATACCCGGAAAAAAGTAATCATGGAAGTGACATAAAAATATCTGTGAGTAAGAAAGCTGTCCCGAGACACTCAAAGTTTTATAAGGTTTTAAAATGAAAAGTTTTATAAGGATGGAAGAATGTAGGAAACAAAGAAAACAAAGAGTCCTTAAAATATAAACTCATTTCATAGATGCTGATGCTTTTAATGACGATGACACAAGTGAAAAATGATTGTGGAAAGGTAATTATGCAGATGTAGATTGTAATACATGCGGGAAGGTTGGGCTTAAGGCGGACTAATTAGTGACTCATTAATACAGTCAATATTAGTATCAATGTAATTACTAACGCATGGGAAACAGTTTATCAGCAAAGAATTCCTCTATCTTGATGTCTTGGTACTTGCTTTTATGAAAACAAAGAGGTTGGAATTTGATTTAAATCACAAATGTTTATGGTGTGCTTGGGATTGAATATACAAGTTTCGTACAATCGTAATTTAGGATAAAACATTCCCATCGATGAACGCAACACGTTTTAACCGTTGCCATTTGGAATTAGTATTAAAACGATTACAGTTCTCAACTCTTTATCCCCTCGTATCACTTGAGATGAGTTTTGCTTTCATTTTGAAGGGCCGCGATAAAGCAGTGCTATCCTTTTAACAAAAGCTGAGAGGCATGCTGTTTTGGAGATAGTGTAAGGTTTTCATGGCACCCTTCGACAAAGAGGATTCTTGTTTGCTGATCCTCCTTTGCATCAATAAATCCCAAATTGTGGGCTACCAAAGCTCTCCCGCAGCACGTTGTAATCTCGTGCCTGAAATCTTTTCGGAAGACTTACAGATTTATGAGGCATTTTCACCTATCTTTTGGAAACATTAACTCTTATCTAATTATCTACCCATGTAAAGGCCTTTTCTGTTTGTGTTAAGCGTGTGATTCTGGATATGGCATGCATTTTAGCTATCTGATAAATTCAGAAAATAAACCCATTAGTTCAGTCGCATATGTGCCAGGATTTTGGTGTTCTATGATACTGTTGATACAGAGGGAACACTGAGAAAATATTGATGGCTGCGACGAGATTCAAGATGGGATCTCATAATTTCATTTAATAATCATTATTTGCACTACGAACAGGACCAACGAGAGCGGTTTTATTAAATGAATTAAGGAGGCTGACGGTCTTTTCAATGTGAGAGAGCGATAGGCAGGAGCGAAATAGTGTAAATATTATGGAAAATTATTTCTTATGTGTGGACTGTATTATGGTGGTAAAATTTCAAATGTTCCTTGAATATACTGCAGAAATTGAAGGTTTAAAAGAAATCATAACAACCTAAAGCTTTTCTCCTACAACTTTAATTTCATCAACTCCTAGTTAATGCTTTACCACATATTTATTATCTTCCTTTATCTTCCAAACGTGCTTTACGCACGTTATAATTACTTGCATACATTTGAGAAAACAGTACATACATTTAAGAAATCATCTAAGGATTTAATTTGTGGAATTCATTCATCATGAATGATTTAAGGAAAAAAAACACCGCAATTCAACAGAAAAATGTTTTATTTTTATCAATACCAGGGTTCACTGTAGTACTGTATCCTCAGTTGTAGTACACCTGAGGATGTTGTACTATGGAGAAACCTCATCGTGATAACAATAAAACATTTTTATATGGGATTACTGCTTCTCCAAGTTAAATTAGTACGTTAAAAAAGTACATTTTTTAATTTCTCTATTTTATTTCAATATTTTTACTTCCTCCCCTTAATAGATCGAATATTTTCCTTCCTCGATTACATATTCATCCCTATTGCAACTGACCTACTTTCGTTATCGGTAATGAATTTCTAATTCCATACCTTTCACTACCCGTAAACACTATCCTCTTTTATTGCTCCCTGCATGTAACTAGTTTTCGCAATAGTTTTTCTTCGATTGCAATCAGGTTAAATATTTGGTTTCATTTTTATATTTATCAGTAAATAAAAATTCTTTATTTTTTTATCTCCCTAAATTTGAATTTTCTACCAATTTTTTTGTTCTCTCTTCATTAAATTTCTATTGTGGATTTACTTTCTTGTAATACGTTATTATATTAATCCTTTATAGACCATTATTAGTAGACCAATCCGCGTGCAGTACTTCGTCAGATGGGACCTCTATATCTTGCCACCTTCCTTTAAGAGAAAGTTTTCGACTTGCTTGCTTATTTATCACTTTTTCTGCTTACCAAATCCAATTTGATTAAATACGTCAGCCTTTTCGGAATCAGAAAAAATGTATACGGCAGTTGATAAACTGTTATAGCGATAACTTTTAAAATCTAGAACAGGGGCTAAAATTTTTCTATGCGCATGGCCATTAGTATCCATCACTATCTAATAGTGAGAACGAGTAATAGAACTTTTCCACAGATATGTGGAAAAGTAGGTTATTCTTTGTATATTATGGATATTATCAACGTACATGCAGTGAAGCCTAAAGCCATTAAATCCAAATTAATACCTGTAGAATTTAGTCACTACAATCAAGAGATGTGTTGGGATTTTGGAATTTTTGGTGGAAATGTACAAAAAAATGTTCAAGAAGGACTTCAGCACCTCGAGAGAAAAATATCCCAACTCCAAATACGGTAAATTGCTTTCCTTCCTGACGCCTCTTCCAGTTACTACTCCCCACATATCCTCTCGGATATTCAGCAGTATGTTTGCCTCAATCATAAGGGTCTTGGAGCAGACTAAGAAGCAGCGAATGCATGTGTTAACTTTGAATACTGTAATTTAAATTTTTATCTTTTACAGTTAATGATTGATTAATTGCTTTAATACTTTAAAAATTTGTCTAAAGGCAAATTGTATTCGAAGCCTTGCAGTAGATCTAGATTCTTTATTGAAAAATACTGCTGAAGTCCCATTTCCAAACTGTTCAAAGGTATTGTAGGAAACAAATGTAGGAAATGGGATGGAGGGAAATTGTCGTATATATGGGCTTTGATTAAAGTTTATTTCTTGTGATAAATCAGTTAAATGCTTCCACTTCTACTTCTAAGCATTACCCTGCAAGCCGCCGCAAGGGCGTGTGGCAGGGGGTGAGCCTCGACCAAGCATTCACATTCACTCCCAAGCTCAAAAGTTAAGAAACACATTGCACTCAGAATGAAACAACCCGCATGCAAAATAAAATAAAATATCAGAATACCATCCACAACATGCGGGACAATGTTAGACTCATGAATACTAATCGTATCACAATAAATATAAATCTCATGTGGAAACAAAGTAAAATAACATTTAATATATAATAAAGAAAAAGAGAGAAAACATGTTGGGTGAAAATAAAATATATACACTACTCTTCCTAAGGATCCCTAGGATCTAGTTTATTCTGATCTCTAATGGTTCGGGGGAAAAATGACATCTTAAATCTATTAGTTCTACAATCTTTCTCCCTGATTTTCCGGGCTTCTATTTAAGCATTTAACTGATCGTCTCGGTGGCGGCTGAGTAACGTTCTCGTCTGCCAATCCGGAGGTCGCGAGTTCGGCTAGGTGGGTTTTTCATTCTCCACCTTGGGCATGGTTGTACTTGTGTTTTTGTCCTTGTTACAAACAACTTGTTATACTGTACATCATTATTGCCATAGCGTCTTCCTTCGAGTAAACTTGATTTCCATTGGTTTAGCGTTAAACACAATTAACATGTTCATAAATAATGGACTCCTAGTTGCCTCAAATTATTTTTATTGGCAGTAATTGTTTTCCGCCGGAAATGTAAAGAGAAAAGCAAGTAGCATATTATGTTCTTCAGGAAAATTTTGGAAACCGGATGTTACCTTACATTATATTTTTATATTGTCAATATTTTTTGGAAGGACAAAATTAAGTTGGTCCATAATATATGTATGGTCAAGAAATTTTGAAAGATTCTGCAAACACAGAGAATAGGGACAATTCGAAACCTCATAAATGGGATCTTATGTTTTTGTTTTCCGAGAAAATTCATGAAAATCAACGTTTTTAACTCCAAGAAAGGAATCAATAAAATAGTGCAGGAGTGTCAAAATCCGCGGGAACGAATTATACCGATTGCATTGACTCAATACTGAATGATACTTTTACCTCATATTATATACCTATAAGAAGGCAAAAAACATTCACGCTTCCGAGGAATACCTAGACATTACTCTCCTATGAACAATGGACCTAACTGGATTCTAAGGGTTTCAAGTAGAAATGTAACGTTACAAGTAACGTGAAGGTCATTTTAGACAAAAAATAATTGCATTTAAGCAGGTATTCTCCTCAATCTAAACTTACCTATTTTCCGGAGTGAAATTGTGTAGAAAAAAGTAAAACGTCGTTAAAATTAGCTTGTCGCCAATGTAACCTTCTACTCTTCTGTAACCCAAGGGTTCCCTTCCCAAAATAATTTATTTTTCTCAGTTGCCACCTGACTTTCTTTCCGTCTAATACCTCATGTGTTATCTCGTTCGATATTTAACGTCCTTCCATTTTCGAATTTCTGTCGTTTTTCGTTTCGCTTGTCTTCCAAATAATCGCTTTCATAATCTTACCCTTTCCAGTCGATCTCAGACCTCGGATTTTATATTGCCTGATTGGAGATGGCAATGATTGGAGACTTTACAAATGTGGCAGACAACCGGATGTGAACCTTCATCAAATCTCCACATTCAAATCTCCGGTAGTAGCTCATGCATGCGGTGTTATGCCATTACGTATTTCGCACAAAGATAGGATTGGCGAAAAATACGTTACAGATGTTCATTGTTGAAGGTGATATATCAGGAAAGGGGCTGGAAATAGAGTGATCCCCTGTCCCTGAAGGGAATGTCATCACGTTTTACTTGTCTTGTGGATATTGGAATGTATTGAAAACTGATTTGTAACCATATTATTGGTTAAACAATTCGATTAAGAATATGTAGCATTAATTTTACTTTGGAATAAATGTGAATGGCCGAATCCGTTTAAGACGAAAATTCTCCTTTCTTGAAAGTTATACATATCGAATCCCATCACTGTGAAATCTCACCATCTCCTAATGCCAATCTGAAAGGCACTGGCAAGTTTATCATTAAGTTAATAATTCTCCGCTTTAAGCTTCATAATTTGTTCCCCTTTAATCCATCAAAAACACATGGTGTTTTCATGCCCGTTTCGCTTTTTTACCACTATATCTTATATCATACTATTCATGATCCGTCAAAATTCTTCCATCCATTATTCACAGTCTCTCCAAATTATTTGCAACAACATTGTATCCTTCTGTACCTCGACCAAATCCGCTTAGTTCTCTTTTTTGACCATTTTGTTTTCTTCGTCTTCCACTTTTACAATTAATTGCCTCCAAATTACACTTATATAATTTTCTCATTGACCAATTTTCTGAGACATAAATATTACTCTCCATGTTGGTGAATTTACTAATCTTTACGATCTCTCAACAAATTTTACTCCTTGTTGACTTTACTTTATTGGCGACTTTCTCCTCATGTAATTTCTATTTGTAGAGTTATCTGAAAAAAGAAGAGATAATCTTTTCCCGAAATAAATACTATCTTTGCATCAACTATTACCAGTTTTTTTCCAACATGCCCCCAAATGAGTGAAACAGCATGCAGCGTGATTCTAACTGCTCTAATTTAAGCTCTTCTAAATTGGGTATTATAAGTTCTTCTACTTTAGTACTTAGCTTTCATCTCCTATTTTTATACAACTGCATTACTTTCATTTTATTTTGAATTATTTTCATTCCTTAAATCTGGCACTATATCTGTAGCAGTTTGTGAAAAAACTACAACACTTTTACTGGTAGTAATCAGAGCAACGGTACATCTGGCTGAATTAAATTGGTCCCCAACACTTTTTACTCCTGCCCTTCCTGCGACTCTCTTACCATTTCCTCTACAAAATAATAAAGTGTAGAATAAATTTAAAAAATAGTGTCGATATTGGTCCGCACCCATCACCTTGCCTAAAACCTCCCATGCTGCATATCCATCCGCTTAGTTTATTTATGCTGACTAACTTATGTGTAGGTTTCTACATAGCCTATCTCTCCAGGTCAGTTTCACATTCACTAAAACTTTCGTTGAATACTTTTCGTTTACATTTCTGGAATCCACGAAACACTCAAACATTTCATAGTTACTCCCTTGTTTAGTTTCTGTAGCGTCGTAATTTCCCTAATCGCTTGTTCCCCACCCTTCCTAAAAAAAATTGGGCCATAAGTTTTTTATATTTCAGTCGATGGCACTTAGAATGAATGTAGGGAGACGCAGGCTCAATGGTGAATCGTTACAGTAAAAATAATTTTGGAACAGTACACGTATTTTTTATACTGTTAGACGATGAAAGATGAAGGTTCAACTTTTTACGTTGTATTCTAAATTCTTGTGTTTTCGTGTAGTATCCTTAAGGCGAGATAAAATATTGATCGAAATGAGAGGGGGCTTTGAATTCCTTATGGAACCTTATTCATCTTTTTCGTATAGAGACTGGGCCTGTTTTTCCCTATTCAAGAAATTTCTTAAATACGGCACATCACCAGTGTTGAAATAGGTCATGGTATCTACAACTCTTGAGTTTCTCGATGGTCGACTTTTCTCGAATACCAGCTCGGGATTAATATTGATTTAAGAATTATGTTGATAAAGTAACGCAGCCTGATTCTCCTCTGTCAAAAAAGTTTTTCTGCGTAGTTTAACTTTCAATATTACTTCTTATTAAATTCCGTGAGTGTGATGAATTAAATGTTTTAGGGAACCCCCAATTCACTAATCACTTTCGGTTAGCTTTGAACCTTGGAAATAATCAGCTTTTCTCCGATTGATCATTTATGAGGGCTTACTCTGGCGAATTAACCTCAAAGTGAATAGAAATACGCCAGTAGACCGCAAACGAATTTACTGCGAAAGCAGCGTCGCCTGGATGCGGAATGAGCAGCCCGCTCCCGCGAAGAGAGATCTCTGAAGCGCCTCTGAATTTATAAGTTCCTTACTCGCCTCCAATTCCTGGATGCGAGAAGTTCTCCATTCGGCGAACGGTTTCTCGTTACATCCGGAAACGAGGGACGAAGCCTCAGAGTCACCGAGGTATACGAAGACTCACTTTCGCTTGCTCCTCCTCGCTCGTCCACGGTTTGCCGGAGCCTCGAAGATTGCCAGTGGCAATTTTGGCGAGGGAGCATGTCGCATATGTTAAGCAGCGACTCACGCGTATCTCCGGCGAAGATCTTAGCGGATGCTTGGGGTCGGATTCGGCATCGGAATTTAAAAATCAAGGGAGAAAGCACTTAACGGATTGGGGGGGAGGGGGGGGGGGCATGTGACGTCCGAGACCCTTCAGCTCTTTAGGCAGTCGATCACTAACCATGATAGTGGTGGTGCGTCTTGAATTTTTATTTAATATTTTTGGCACGGTTCACTTACCGTTTACATCGGTTATTTTTTTCAGGATTATCGTGGTTCCGTTTCATCAGTGTATCTTTATGATTGTGTTCTTTCGCATGACACTTCATCAGAGAAGTATAGCTGAAAACCAAGGAGAACGCATGCCTGCTCAGGGCGGCCTTCCATGCATGCGGCTAGTCAATAGGTGAGCTCCCGCTGGCAGAGGTACTTTGGAAATTAAAAGCTTCCATGAACATTAGCCGCGATAATCAACATCCCTGCTGAAGTTCTCGTGGAGTTTGTTACCATCAATGGCCTCACGAATGTGAGAAGGATAATTCAATTTCTTCTGCTTTAGCTCTCGCTTTACATCAATTTTAATTTCGTGGTCCGGACTGTTGAAGGCGTTGTCTGCAAAGGCTGATTGTGATTCTAAGAAATTCTTTGACTTGGAGGGAATTTTAGTTCCCTTCCAACCGGCAGGATTTGAACCTCTTCGATATGTTCGTAGGCATAGCTGGTAGGGATTTTTTAAATAACACCTACGCCGGAATTCGTCGTTAGCGTGTGATTTTCCCGGGAAAATTTAGGAGACTGTCTCCGCTCAGTCCTTTTCCTTGAATTTAAGGTGTCGCAAACAGACATTTGGATCATACTATGTCCTAGTTGTAGTTATCGTTCAGTTATGCCATTACTCAATGGCTACTATCATAAATTTCATATCCTTTGAATGGTTCTTTATTAGTTTCCTTAATATCCTTTCGGCTATTTTCAGGTGAGTAATAGTATCAAAATTTGTGGATTGTTCCATAAATAGAGATAATTCACATTCTTCTATGGTGTATTGTTTGATCTAGCCGTATTACATCTTCTCGTAGTCGTATATGTAATCTCATCACGCTACATAAATTTAATTTTCTTATTTACCTTCATCCTACACTGATCCTGTAATGCCTTCAACAATGAATGCAATCCCTTCGTTGACTACCTAGCTTAAGCTTCATCATCCGAAAATCTCACTGAATTAATCAGCCTATAGGTTATATTCGTTCCTACGACCATGCCGATCCATGTCTCGATTATAATTTCGTTGGAATACAACGGAGAAAGATGGTTTATAATGGAAAAATCCGTTTTAAATCCCCTTTCTATCAATTCTCAACCCGATTCTTCATCCACTCTATTTAATTATTTTAGCTTGATTTAGTTATGACGCCTTTATGAGGAACATTAACATATTCCGTTGATTTTTATTTAGCTTTCCCACTTCTCCCGGAGGAAAAACAAAAAAAAACTAATAAAATAAACATACTTCATGTATATTTCCTATCTTTTATTTTTAATGCTCACTAAAGTCAAACAGATGAATTGTCCATTTCTTTTATTAAATTTCAACTCGTCTTTGTGTTGTCACTACCGACACTCCGTTCTGAATTTCGCTGCTATTTTTAAATACAATCTTATCTTACTTAGTCTTTTAACTTTATCCGAAATTTCATGGATTATTCTAGCAATTAATATTGGCTTTTTACCTTTTTAATTAATAATTAGTCACGATGAAAACATGTAGAATAAAATACAAAACCAGGCCATATACAATGAAAATACAATAAAAAAATATGTAAGGTGAATGTCTTGAGTGAGAATACGAGGGTCAACCAGAAAGTTACCTTAATTGATTATACAAATTTTTAATCATACTGTAATGACACGTTGTAGTACTGTATGTTCGGGTATAAAGATTCATCGCGTATGGATACTAATTGTCACGAGCATTGTGACGACAGCTGACGAACAGCAACAATGCCAGGCGTAGCAGCTTGCGTCCGGATCCGGTCGGAGAGAACTGCATGGTTCACGCATGTCACACCACTTTGATATCTTATGTGCCACTCTTACCCTTGTTTTTAGATGAACCTTGATCATATTATTTCACCAGTCTTTAATATACGCAACGATACATTTTCATCTTCCCATCTTAAAAATCACCAGTCCACGCTGTTCTACGGAGTACGTCCTTGAGGGCGCCTCCGTGTTTGTTTTAGTCGGCTGACGTCATAGTGAACGTGACAGCTAGCAGACCTGCGAGGCAAGGTCCGACATGACTGATCACACAATACTTTAACGTCATTTTTACGAAGATATTAGGATTAATTTTTTACTCTCCCGCACCGGAGCTCTAACGTGATATAATAAAAAAAACTAACTGAATACGATAATTAGCGGAAAATCATTACAGATGTCTCTGTTTATCGTACATTGCTTACTCAGCACGTGAGATGATTTTTCAACGCTCCCCAAGTTCTCGTCGCACCGAGTGCTGAGAGAGTGTTTTTAAAAAGAGCTACAGTTACAACTTTGGCGAATATTTGGAATATTTTTCTTTCCAATAAATCATTTACCCTCCAGCGACTTGAATTTGGCCAAACTCGTTCCTCGAATTGATTCCGTCACTTGTACTCGTTTGATGGCCGCGCAATGCATCATCCGTCGTCCGCTCCGATTAATTTTTCGCATCGGCGAAGAAAGGTGAACGCTTCAATCGGGAGTCCGTCAGGATCACCCTCGACCCTGAGGTTGAGCCGCTCCGGCGAGAAAACAAATAAGAAGTGTGGTCCGACCGCACGCGCTCCGAAAGCGTGGGATGAGCCGGCGCATGCGCCCCGCCGTCTCTTCCCACGTGTTCTCCGCTTTCGTCTCTCCCGCCACTTCCCCTCATCCCTTCGCAGTAGTGAGGGATGGCCGGGAGTGCGGGGGCGGCCATCACATCCACATTGGTCAGTGTAACTCACAGCCAAATATTCTTCCTCAAGCACCTGTGGCCAAAACAGTAACATAACCATGATTTAATTAAAGAAATGAAAACAGAAGAGGTGAATACTTAATTTCCTCTGTGGAAAAACTCCAGTCTTATTCTCAAGTGTGGAAAGCTTATGACTGGTTCTACAATGATGATTATATAGTTTCTATGCTTACAAAATACTCATGTAAAGGGTAATCTCTATCTACTCCCTCATGACTACAAATCAAGGGAAAACTTCTCTCTCTTAACCAATAGATTAACAAAATCCATGGCTAATATGGCCATCAAATTACTTAATCATCCAGTAAAAAGGCATGCATTTTTTCTAAATTAAAAAGGGTTTTTCACACAGCATTAAGCAGGTTATACTCAATTTAGTATTTTTCTCATATTGCTATAGGAATTATTTTTTAATGAATAATGTAATCCAGTTATTTAATTTTTATTGTATATTTTATGCCTAATGCTTGTATTGTCTTGGTTCTGAATGAGATCCCCTGTATTTGTATGAATACTTAGCAACCAGTCAACATTTATTATTTTTAATATATGATGTCAATTCTTCCTTCAATTCATATGAAATAAATCCTTTTTAAGTTCTAAATTTGTAAACTTTAAGCTATAATTATGTAAACTTAACACTGTAGCATTCTGCCAAAGAGTATTCAGTCTGTTCACTGACCATTTCCTTTACATGAAATGACTAATTTTGACCAAGGACTTTGTAACAATTTACTTACACTAAAAGGGTACATGCTCTGTATATCATATTCTGTTTCTATGAGACCCACTGCCTCAAGCCCACGGAATAAGAAAGGTTGGCTGAAGACTCTTCTCCTTATCTCCTCTGCAGTCTCACACAAAATGCTTAGATTTTTCTGTAATTAATCCAACCACAGTAATTAACATTAAGATTCATTACATGAGAGTAAAGTTCACCTAGTACTAAGAACAATGGTGTGTGACAACACATTATGGTAATAAGGTGGTCCAGTTCCCTTTGCCTATAGTACCCCCAGGGATTTCCCAGGAAGATCTGATACTCAAACTTCTGGCTAAACTCAAGCTGAGGTGTTCAAAGACATCAGCAGGACTTGAACCTGGGTCCCCCATTCAGTACTCTAGCCACTGGGCTACTATGATTTCAATGAAAAAGTATGACAAAAACTTTCTGGCATATGGCCTAGTATCCAAAAAAATTGGATGATCCTCATGAGCAATCTATAACCTACCTTTACGAAAGACATGGAGCATTTATATCCTACCTTCATTCCATTAACCAATCCTGTGAGTGTAGAGCTGTCAAGTGAAGTAATCTCGTACAGGTATGTGACATCCACTCCATCCAGAGGACCATCTCCGGATACGTCCACACCCAAAAAAGTTACATTTCCCAAAACGTTCCACTTTCCAGTGATGGTACTTCTACCTCCATCCTTGGAAACAGCTGCTTCCACCCACTCCTGCAATTTCCATCCATTGATGAAGCCCAATACCTTTATATCACCTTTGACATACAAGTGATCCCATCTGGATGACCCTGGAAATTGAAATTCAACACATGTTTAAGTATATTATCAACAAAAAATCTCAGCCTATGATATTTATGTGACAAGTTTGGGATACAAATTGATGGTATGCAAACATGGATGTTTTAATTGCCTAATGAGATTTAGGTTATGATACTGACTCATTTTTAATGATCCATCAAAATGTTTTACGAAATAATATTTTTTTTAGTAGGAAGTAGTTGTTTTGATATTTGTACTGTGATATTTTGTTTAATCATTTATTTTATTTTCATTAAAACATGTAATCAGGGTTACCTGTATGTGAAAAATATTATTATTCAATCCTTTTGCCTCAAAATTCACTTATTCATAGAAATATATCTCACCTATAAACTTTTGCTCAGTGTCCAGAGTAGCAATATTATCAGTTTTGATATTATTAAGGGTCCCAGTTGTGGTCACATCTCCTCTAACTGTGACTCCATTCACAAAGGATTTTTTACCCAAAATGATTTGATCACCTTCTGCCTATAAATTTAAAAAAATATCAAAATTAAATTTATGAGAACTTTGCTCAAAGTGAATGAAATTGGATTTGGCCATTTGGATTGAGCCATACATTTTCCTCTGAATGGACAGTCTTGGTAACTTTTCTCCTCAGCATCCCCTCCCCTTCCCCCACTTGAAATAGTTAATCACCAATAATTTTCCATATCCCATGCACAATACCTTCCTTTGTGTGGTCAGCCACAAGAAATTTGCATTACACAAATGCAAATACCCAGATAATTACCAAGCTTGTGGTTGGCTGGAAGATTCAAAGACTTGACCTTATTTTAAAACCCAGGTCCCCTTTTCAGTAGCAAAGCAATACTCAGGCTATCATGCCTCTACTGCATAAACATTTCAATTCCCAAAAATTTAATTACTACTAACTAATAATCAATTTGTCATAATCTATGGTCTGAATAAAAAAATAAAGCAATGCTCAATAATTAATTCAATGTACTTACCAGTAAAGTATTATTAAACTCTTCCTCAAGGTTATATCCATTAACCTTGTTTCCTACACGCACATCACATCTGGGTGAAACATATAAACTCTTAAATTTTAACTCTCCATTTATTATTTGGTCTCCATTTAGCAGAACAACCTTTTCAAGATCAATTCCACTCATGGATTTCACTGAAATATCAGAGGTTGAACTCATGCTTACAAAAACTTTGACACCTGAAAGTAGAAAAATAAGAAAATGTTATATGAAAATACAATCTGCAATGCTTATTCTCTGTATGTCAGAAAAAATTAAACACATGATGAGGTCAGATTACTTTTGGAGTGTAGGAACTAAAGATGTCAATATGATTATATGCTCCTCCTAATGTCATTTGATTAATGTTTAACTATAGTGGCTGAGTGTAAGTTAGTAGGTGCCATCTACTGATCCTGAGTATATATAAATGGGTTACTGTTCCCTTAGGATTAGGAAATCACATAATATGTGAAATTTTTAAACCCTAAAAATAAATCAACAATTTTTAACCCAACAGTCCCATAAATAAAGAAAATGTATCCAGAATCTTAGAAATTTTGATTGATTCCACCTTATCTTGAGAGGAGTATATCATATACTAATTCAAAAACTGATTCAAATGTGCTATCTATTTATCGAGGGAAATTTCCTAATGTGTATTTCTTGGAGAACAATACACACTAACTATGTGTAGTCATTTTTAATTCATGGCATCCCTTTTGGTGATCTTTAGTCCATTGTCAAGGGTCATACAAAGCGCAAGATAGTAATATGTACATATAAATGACAACTCATGTATCCAATAGAGCACAGAGTAAATCCAAGTTCAACAATCAACTGTTTCACTTACTCCATGACTGAACAAACTTGTACTATGCAGTACAAGTTTGTTTTGTATGAGACATGTCTCATACAACAACTTTTCTCCATGTCAAACACCACAGAGTTAACAAAGGCATCAAGGGATTCTTTTTACATTATGTTACCTGGGTATTTTGTAGACTTAGACCAAGCCCCATTGAAAGCATGAATACTGTGAAAAAGTTTAAAAGTACTGTCAAAATGTAATGGCTAATTATGTTTTTAGCAATGTGAATGTATTTTTTCAAATATATTCAACTGATGATATTATGTAACAGTAGATTCATTGCATCTTACTCTGTATTTATCAAAGCTGCAGAGAAGGTTGTGATAATTGCATGCAGGTGCACAAGATTTCCATATAATGTGCACATTGAAATAATGTTGCATTATCCTCCAACTGTGATGTTAGTATATTGTAATGTGCATGCAACATCATTACCAGAGCAAAACCAAATTCATAATCCCAGTTAATTCTTTCTTAAACTGATATGTTGTGATAGGATATGTTTCTCTTTTGTGAATATTTAAAGGTTGAAATTAAGTTAATTATCAATATGAACAATTATGGTACAAACTACCCCTGACATCAAGTGGAAGCATCCAGGGATTGTACAAGATGTACTCACTTGGTGGGTGCATCTTGTGAACTTATGTAGTAGTCTTTGGTGTAGGGTTCTGAGTTCAGTGAAAATTTCCAAAATTGAATTACCAGCATTAAAATTGTTTTTCATATTAAGATAATAACAATGAATGTAGGAAATACATAAGGATTGGAACCCTTAAGTTAAATTATTTTTCTTCATCACTAACAAAGAACTTAAAAATGTAGCCATGGGAAATGCACCTATTCCATTCCCCACCTAGCATCAGTGCATATTAATGTGACAAACAGACAACCCAATGCCAGCCAATCTTTCTCTGCCACTTCATTGTTCAAAAAAGTACCTAGTGTATGAACTTCATGGTAATTTAGCCATGAGCTGTGATTTCTTGTCATTATCAAAGATTCAAACTTCATCATTTCATATAAATAATAGCTCATAGAATTATGAAGTAGAGCTACGATTGATATTCTCTACATGTAATAGAAACTAATCAAAAGAGATTTGTAACAAATAAATTTTGACAATAAAGATATAAGATTTCATGATGGAATCTTAAAATTTCTGTGCTTGTAATGCTTCTAAATTTTCCAATTCCACTTTGGGCTGCATATAACAGTGTGATGTATTTTCACATCAGGACCATGCTACGCGATCTTAGACATGAGATGGCAGTGACTTCCAATGGCAACAAAAAGATGTGAGATCCTGAAATGAGGACACAAATGAATTCCTACTGTGCTCCAAGTTCCCTCAGGCTAAATTATCATATGTACCTGAATCGAAGGTGATCCCCCCTTTCTTGGAATTCCCAAAGAGGGAAAAAATGTTATCACATATGCTGTAAAAAACATAATGTTTTAATTTACAATGTTAAGATTTTGCTGATTAGACTAACTCAAACAGAATTTTACTATACATGTATGTGCCTACACTAGTAAAAGTAGTATCTAAATTATGCAATTCTATTGAAGTTGATTGTAGTAGTATTTTTGTTTATAGGATGGTTTGATAGCTATAGTGATTTTGAACTTATTCAAATGACAGAAAAAAACCTATTGGACAAATAACACCATGCCCTGGGTGGGACTCGAAACTATGGCCTTTGGGTTAGCCAGCAAGTACATTACTTCCAAGCTAACCTGGCAGGCATTGAAGTTGATTCTGTTTCTGATTTTAAGATGAACTAACGTTCATTCAGAAGTCTGGAAGGGAAAAAACAATCTTCATGCAAGTGCAGAAGGTCCCATTTTCCACCTACCCAGAAGATAACTTAAGATATGAATTCATAAAGCAGGTGTAATTTTCCATCACGCGATTACAGCATAGGGAAATCCTGTAATCCATCCTTCCAAATACAGTCTAGTTTTAAAATAGCACCCATTTTGGCAGGTGCACATCAGTATCCTTCAAGAGCAAACATATTTGGATGTGACAATGTTATGTGGTGGGATCTTCATATTTCATTTTCACATGCATGCAATGTTGTATACCTACAACATTGTGTGAATGTTGGACTCTTCCCATTGGGACATTCTTTACTGCTAGGAATATATTACTGGTAATTGAAAAAGTAAAGAAATATTCTACTATTATGATAATATGCATCTTGTATATGAATATGGTGAATAAATATTATTATTATTATTACCCTTAATTTCATTTGATTCATCCAAGTAAATTGCCTCCTCAGCCCATTCTCTCAGGTTACAACCATACACTTCATCTGCAATCAAATCTCCAGCAACATAAAGGGCACCTTTTATGACAACATCGTCTTTGAACACCAAAATAGGATTGTTGCCTTCTTCATATGATCCACTAGATGTGAACCTCCCCTGGTTATCTAGCAGCATAGCTGAACCAACTGAACCAAACAATTTTTCCAAATAAACACCATCCACTGTTTCAGCCACAGTTAAATCCTTCTTAAATACAACCTGAAAGGATACCAATTTAATAACTGTCCAGTGAAATAATATAATTGTATTTCATCATTATACTTCTTCCAATGTTATTTCAACAATTATCATCATCAACAGCAGCTACAAACATGTCTACCATTTCATTATCACAAAACCTAGTAGAGTTAGAAAACTACACATGCACACACCTTGTTGTTGAAGATCATACTTTTTATGTGAACATCATCCATAATGTGAATAGTGTCATCCATAAACTCCTCCCACTTAACATTACTTATTGACCCAAACACATAAAGATTATCAATGGAGGTAGAATTTCTGATCTTCACATCACCTGCAAATCAGAAATATTTTTGGAATTGTTACACATATGAAGTCAATTGTATATATAAAAAAATACATTTACTGTAGAGGTTTGTTAATTTTATATAGAAATACAATCACAGAATTTTTAGAGAAAAATAATTATTTGAAAAGCAATTATTCCACAGCTGAGTTAAATAAAACATATTGAATCCTTAACCAGCAAACTATCTATTTTGTAAGAAATTGATTATTCAATAAAATGAATCAGATTTCATGAAAGAATCATGAATACTTCAATGCAAATTGTGATATCATTGCTTGGAAAATTCTTTATAATCAAAAGAAGAAACTTCTGGTAAGAAAGTCTAATCTTTTATCCCCTGAAAATATGTGAAATCCATCAGTGAGCAGAATGTTTTTCTAAAGTTAATAATAATATAAATATAATATCCTAATTGAATTCAGGTTAGTAATAATAATAATTTTTTATTTTTCTCGGTTGATAGTAGATGGGTTTAATACATAAGTAATGAACTGGCAACTACTGCATAGGGCACGTCAAGATTCACATATATATATATATATATTTGTGTATACAGATAGATACAACAGGATGATTGTCCAGAACACAAATAATAATAATAAATGACAAATGAATATGTTTACATAACAATACAATTACGCCCCATTATCGGTGGTGATGAAGGCGTTAACTGTATAAAAACATTTGTCAATTAGGAACTGAATAACTTTTTTTAAAGAGAGGGAAATGAGTAATATTTTTTATATTGTTAGGCAATTTGTTGTACAGCTTTGTACACGTGGACCGGGGTCCATTGGATGTCAATGACAATCTGGATGGAATTTTGTGGAGGTCATTTCTACCCCTAGTTTAATAAGTATGTACATTAACACTTTGTGGGAATAAGGCCATGTTCTTTTTTTTACGAAAGTTACAGATTGGAAGATATAGACACAGGGAAGGGTTAATATAGATAATCTTTGAAATAGAGAACTACAGTGGGCTCTGAAGTGATAATTGCACATGGGTCTGATTATTTTCTTTTGGATGATAAATAACATGTTTAATTTAGTGGGAGAAGCTCCCCATGTCACAATACCATATGAAACTTGAGTATGGACTAAGCCATAGTATAATATTTTTAATACCTCCATACTAACTGTGTATTTCATGACAGAGAGAAGATAGAGTTTAATTTTAAATTTTAGTAGCTGTATAAATTCAATAAACATTGGGTTTTTCATTGATTATAGGTAGTTCTAGTTGACCATATACATTGATGCATCCTATGAACAATACAAATACTAGAAAATATAAAAAATGACATCCCAGAGACTTTGACAGTAGAAACAAAAATGTACTAGTAACATTAACAGATTCAGTGCTATTGAACAATTTTAGATAGCAAAGATGAAACTTAGTTTCATTTTGAGTGGAGTAGAGAATAACTTTTTTGAGAAAAAGAAACAACACTGCTGTTTCTTCAAAGGATCTATCCTGGAACCCCTCCTTTTCCTTGTTTATATAAATAACCTCCCCTCTTATTTCAATAGTGGTGGTATGGTCTTGTATGCTGATGATACATCACACTTAACTTTTTAACAAGAACTAATCTGTGATGAAGTTCAAGTAAATATAAACCATATGACTCAGTGGTGGAATGATAACTTAGTCCTCATCAACAAGGAGAAATCAACTTTTCTTCAATTCCATACCTCACAAAGGAAAATCATTTCTACTCCTCCTCTTAGACTGAATGGCTCAATATTGAGTCCTGCCACTGTAACCAAATTCCTGGGACTACATGTGCATGAGTCTTTATGTAGGGAAACACACATTGATATGTTATGCTCCAAGGTGGCATCTGGATGTTATCTTCTCAGAAGGATAATGTCACTAACAGATGCAGCTACAGCCCTTTCAGTCTACTATGCCTTCATACACTGCCGACTGAGGTATGGGGTTTGGGGCCATTCATACCATTCCACTAGACTTTTTAGACTTCAGAAAAGGGCCATAAGAATACTTGGCAATATTCCTGGGAGAAATAGATGTTGGGCCCTTTTTAAATCCCTAAGAATTCTCTCTTTACCCAGTCTATATATTTTCCATACAATTACCTTTGTCTGTTTAAACAAAAACTTATTTAATCTTGTAACAAACAGTGATACGCATGACCATAACACCAGGTGAGCCAATGATTTGAGGACTGTTTTCCATAATCTGAGCTTATATATCAAAGCCCAATTTATGCTGGTGTAAAATTCCTAAATCATCCACCAACTGAACTAGAGAAATTACCAATTTTCGACTGTTCAAGACTAAACTGTACCTGAGTAATGGTACTTTATATTCAATTGAAGAGTTCATGTCCTATACTATGTGATTGTAAGTGTCTCATGGGCAGAGATAATAAAGTACATTATAGAAACAGTTGTCTACCAAATATTCAAAACTTTTTTTTTAACCCCTCAACCGCTTGTGACGCAGCATATGCATCCACTCAATTCCATGCTTATAGGGTGACTTTAATCAGGGGTATTTAATTTGCCCAGGGTGCTTTTTTTTGCCTTCGTCAATGAGTTTGTTTTGACATTAACATAAATATTTTTAGCATTGTAATTGCTCTTCATAAAAATTCCAAAAAATATATTCTCTAAACAATTAAATTCTGTCTGTGATACTTGGCTATGATTTTGTTTGCTAAGTTTATTTTGAATGATAGATTATCTTTTTTGTTACCTGCCTTACAGTATAGAAGGTATGCATTTAAAACAGCCGTATTTACTAAGTAGTTAAATAATTTTTTGATACCACACTTTTATCGGTTTCCTTTTTAGCAAGAAAGATTCTAATAGTTGATCTTTCATGTCCATACCTCCCATATATTTATTATATTCTAGCGCACTGTTTATTTACAGATTCTAACCCCCTTTCTGATTAACAGTTTGCATTCCGTCTGAATGTTTAGTACTGAGCACCGCAACATCGCGTTTATCCTTCCACTTCAAAGCAACCAATTTCCCCGAACTTGCACAAACAACTTCTCCTTTCTTTAGTTAATTTTTTAGATTTATTGGTATACCTTTGCATGTGTTTTTAACTTTTCCAACAGCATCTGTTGTCCTTTGTAGTAATCTCAGAAAAAGATCTGGATTACTGTAAAAATTGTCCATATATACACATCTGCCTGCATGTAATAGTCTCTCACACAGACTAAGAACAACTTTTGTTGAGAAAAGATCTTTGTAATTTGTAATTTCACTGTCTAATTTGGTCCCTGATCCACTGTAGATGATAAAATTCCACAAATACCCTTCAGAGTCAGAAAGTTCAAACATTTTTATCCCAAACTGGAAAGCTTTCATGGGAATATACTGTTTCCATGAAAGCGTACCTTTCCATTATATTAAATATTCATCTACACTGACTTCCTTCCTGGCTACATACACTGTCTGGAACTTATTTTTCAAATATTCACTAATTGTCAGAATTTTGTATAGTTTAGGATTCCTTTTTACTATTTCCTCATCAGTGTTATCCACAAAATGGAGAAATTTGTTTGATAAAAAAACCTTTCCTCACTCATTATATTGGGGAAACATGGTGTTTCCAATAAATGTTTTCTGCTAAAATACATCCTGAGGCTGGGTTTTTGAATTATTCCCATTTTCATAAGCAAATCTAGAAATACTCTCATTTCAGGAGTTGTGGGAACCCATTTTTGAAAGTTCGATTTTTTTCTAGTTAGGATTTTTTCTTTGTCACGAACAAGAAACTTCTGCGTAACAGTTTTGTTTCAGTGACTGTTATTCTAATTAGCTCATTATCGAAAGATAACTCAAAATAAGCAATGGGATCATCTGCACACTGCACAGGCACTATGTGTTTCCCAACTAAATCACACGCAAAAGGCAGAGGTGGATTAGCACTGTCGATCTCTCCCCAATTATTCTCTTGAATATTCATGGAAAATTGAGGTTCCTCTTCGGAACTGGGATCCAGGGTATATCCAATTGAATCCTCAGAAATTGTATCTGAACTAGCTGCACTATTTTCTTACAGAGCAGCAATAAGCTGCTCTTCAGCCAACTCACGAGAGTTAGATGCCATGGTCATCAAAAGAGGGGTTCAGCTAAGGGAAGGTCTCAAGGAAGAGAAAAAATATACCAAGTCACTAATCCAAGCCTCTCAAAAATTCAAGAAACCTATACCTCTATCTTCAAACATCATAAATAAGATACCAGAATCTGTAACAGGCCTTAGAAGTTCCGAGAAGCATAGGCCGGAGGGACCATGTCTTTGTAATAATTATAATTATGGAGAGAAAGAAAATGTTGACACAAAAGAAGCAGATAAAAACATTCAGAATTACCACACACATAACAGTGCTCTGGAAGTACTCAAATAAAATCATGAGTGGAATCTAATAGTCTGTAACCAGGCACCAGAAACCTTGCCATGAGGGAGAATTCTTTTTCATGCATACGTTAGGAAAAAAAATATTTTTAGATACGTAAACATAAACAGAGAAAACGGAAACCACCTGAGTGAAAATGAGAAGCAATAACTCACATATATACTCTGTAGAAATACATATAGAAGAGCGTGAGCGATAATAGTTCCTTTATAGTAAAACATCAGGACGCAAACGGTGCATTGCACACGCTTGAGGCTTGGGTTTGGGTGGACGCAGATGGTGCGTTACACACGCTGGGGGAGCACATGGCTCCATTTAAAGTCACGCTTGAGGGGTTAAAGACAGCCAAACTCTCTATAATATTATGTATTATTTTTGGTGAGATCTCTTGTATGTTGCTTATCATATGTTGCTTAGTGATATATGCACACACAAGGCATGGTTAATACATTTAAACAGAGTTTGGCACTGAGCTCTTTGTAGTGGGATATATAATATAGGACAGGTGTGATTTCACTCCCGAGGAAGTTTTCAAATATA
>WURS02160036.1:0-21478 GCA_011762765.2 Rhinocypha anisoptera
AGCGGCGATATAATCTCATTTTTGATAAAAAATGGCCTACAACGTTATTTATTGATTTATAATTTATCAAAAAATGAAGACAGAAGGTTAGACAAGACGAGCTCTTTTTGAGAGTGTTGACCACCAGCGGGCGCTTATCCCTGACGAATCTTTCTCCGGGCCCTGTGACCTCGGTCCTCCGTCAAGGGGTTAATTCGCTATCTACGGTCGCTCCCTCCCACTCTCTCCTTCGCCGCCTCCAATCTTCACGCCTCGCAAACTACACTCGTCCAGCGCAGAAGACAAATTTCTGGACCCAACGCCACTCCCTCACCTCTCCCAAGGAAAAACTAGGTCTACCTCCGCAACAACCCAACAGTTTTCCTCCCCCCCCTGGTTCCTTTGCCCGCTTTTCAAATATTCAATCTCGGAGGGAGACACGCCAAGCCCAACCATTCCCCTCTCGGCAAACCCTGGGAGCGAATGCGGGTGGCAGGTGAAATGCCTTGGACGAGGCATGTGAGTTGAATCAAGTTGGGACTAAATGTGGGGGGAGGACGTACCAGCGGAAATACCGAGTCTCGGTAATGAGCTTCGTTCGTTCCCTAGACGTTTTACACAAGTGCAGCACATAGTCGAAGCTGTTTCGACCATCGCGGAAATTATTTCATTGAAACGGTAGGATGAAGTATCCCAAATTTCCAAGAAGTTGATACAATTCAATTCTGTTTGCTTTTGTGTGTGTGAGAGAGAGAAGGAGAGAGAGAGAGTTGGATTAGTGCCAGGTGCAGTGACTCATACAAGTAATCTCTGTTGAGATTCCTTTCGGGTACATTTTAATTTATATATGTTTTTAGTTCTTGAAAAGACTTGAAATGAAAAAGGTTAGCGCATTACATAAAAATGAGGCTTGAAAGAAAATTTTTAAGGAAAAGTGTTAATTTCGGTCCACCGTCAAGGCAAGGCAGTTCAGTTTGTTACTTTAAAAAAAACTGAGTACGGTAAAACAGAAGAATATTTGTCAAATTTATACCAATTTTGCCCCGTCGACTGTAATTTTGAGGTATCCCACCAATAGGACAAGATAAGTCTTGAGGTGTACCGGGCATTAGTATGAGATATGCTTGTAGCAAAAAATACAATAAAATCATTCTTAGAAGCCACGAGTCATTTACCGAGGCTCGATTAGTATTCCATTAAGTGAGTAACTGTCGAGCCCGAGACTTTGTGGAATTCCATTAAGAAATATTAAAAATACTTTGCGTTTCCCAGGAAAAGAAATTTTATTTATCTCCGACAAGTTTCGCTACAATAGCATCTTCAGGTTATGGCACCAAAATCTTTCTCACTTTTATATATACCATACCTGGACGTATATATAAATGTGAGAAAAAAATTTTGGTGCCATAAACCTGAAGATGCTATTGTAGCGAAACTAATCGGAAAAAAATAAAATTTCTTTTTCCTGTGGAAACGCAAAGTAATTTTAATTTTTCTTGCAATTATGTGGCCAATTAATGGAATCATTTAGCAATATATGAAGTCTAGAAATTATAATGTAAGGAATGGTGGGTGTTCGTCCTTTCTATTAAAGTGATGGATTAAAATTAAATGTTTAAAATGTAAGCGACCAAAATTACTTAAGAAAATTTGGTCGCTATTTGGAAACATTGAGCAAATTTTGAAGTTGCTGGTACCTAAAGTTGTGAATGTCTCTCGAAAATGTATTCTTTACTATACCAAAAAAATCTAATTTATTTCAACTTTTTCTCAATTATTTTTTTTCCTTCATACATCGGTGGAGTACCCATATTTCATTCTTTTTGCATTTGAAGAGCGACAACTCCGTTTGAGCATTATGATTTCACCCAGAGTATCCAGCAATAAAATAATGTATTAGGGGATATATTTTTGGGTTGAACAGAAATGGTTTCACATAAAAGTATGCTTCGTCGACGAGTCGGATAAGAGAAAAATGTAACAGCTTAAAAAAATATTTCCGGTAAAAATTAAGGAAATTATTTTTTGCAACTCTGGCGAAAAAATATCTGCACCTTTTAGAGGATTATACGTAGTTATATCCCAAGCCAACCCAAACACGTTTAATGGTTAAAATTTTTAGCACCAATGGTGTATAACATACTTTAATAAAGGGTAGCTTCTGGTGGAATTTTATCATTCTGGCTTCCTTCATGAGGAATAAGTTAGTAAATGTAGATCGAAGAGGGAGAAGGGAAAAAACAAAAGAATAAGGGAACGTCGATTGCGAGCGTATTTTTTTTTCTATTCATCCATACCTTAACACACTATTATCATCATAAATAAGTGATGTAGTCACACATGACAGTTAACTCAAATACCACTTATCAATTAACGAGGATAAATGTGACAATATATTCCTTATTCTGCGTGATAAAATTACTAATATTATAAATGAAACACCCAATTCGGTAAAATGATAACCAGAGAAAATCAAAAGCCGTGCCCGTAATACGGACTCACGTTTGCAAGTAAAGCATTTTTGTCTGCCTTATCATCACGACGGGAATAAAAAAGAAAAGATTTTCTCGGAATTCAACTATCGAAAAAATCCTAAAAAGTTCCAGCAGTATGTCGTTGTGAAAGTTTAATATACATCCCCTAAGTATAAACATCATTTTTCCTAGGAGGATTCCCTCATCGATATTCCATTGACTGTTTCTTCTTTATGCCATTAAATATGAATTCCCTCCGCTTAGCTAATGTTCCCTCTGCATCAATCGTCAAATCTAAATACCTCTCTGGATATCTTCCATTCATTGTTCCCGTCTTTTTGAAATGTTTGCTATCAACGTATTCTTTTATCCAAACGTATATAATTCACTTGATTTGCATAGCTGTTAATCTATCTTACTCTTTTGTTGTCAGTTGTACGCATAGCACAAAAACAATACTTATATAGGATAGCTCTTTTCTAAGCCCGTGTGTAAGGTCGTCGATTTTGCAAAAAAAATCCTTCTCTCGCTCAGCTCTTAACCATATAAAGGCTTATTCTCATCCACATTACTATCCACAAGTTTCGTCAAGTTTTCCCTCTTCTATCGTAGGGAATTTCCAACATATTCCTTCACCTCCTTAGTATTCCTACCATTTACTCTACTCTTATACAAGTCGTAATGAACTTTCCAGGAGTTCAATAAACCCTGGCAATTATTTTCCAGCTACTGTAAACCTTATAAGCCGATAGACTCCAAGACCATCCCCTTTTCACCTACAATCATGGATTAGGCAACAAATTACTTGTCACTGTCCAATTGATATTTTCCGATTCATCACCCACCCGCTAGACAACCCTTCAGTAAAAGAGAGCAATTTGAATAACTGAGAAATTACATTCCTAATAATGATAATAAAAGAATGATATTAATAAAAATAATTACGTAACAATAGTAATAAACCATATAATCAGAGTAATTAATTATTTTTAAACAAATAAATCGCACAGTTATATATGTTTTAATAAAACAGGTTTTCTGACCATTGAATTTGAAATTTTATTGAAAACAAATAAAATCCGAATTGGTTGCTTTTATTCGACCAGCGAAACTAAAACATATTCTCCAATATTCCCGCTAAACCTACAAAATCCTACTTCTATTTTCAATTTCATTGCCATTCTACAGAAAAATTATGAGACACCTTCAAATGACATCGTGCAGAAAATTTCACTTTAAAAAAATTCTCTCTCATGGGCTTATGTGCTTGAAAATTTTTTTCTGTTTACATGGAAATAATGAAGTAAATGTAAAAACGATTGTCACGAAGAGAACAGCAAATTAATATTTTTTTGTTCGTTACATGTCTGTCTCTTTTTCGTGGAACACGTTATAAAATAATCATGAAATTGTCAGTATTAACCAATTTCTATAAAGCTACCTCTCGGCATTATTTTTCAGCTAAGTATGCTATATTTATTTTTTGTTAACCCCTTATAGTTGCTTGCAATTAAGCCCACACACTGGGTAGGATTGTTACGAAGTGGCTTTGCAATTGCATCGTTCATGCTCGAATGCATTTGGTTGGATAACTCCTTCGCGATGAAAGCGCTGATTAATCGCAAATGAATATTCATTTGTTTTCAATACGAATTAAATGCTGAATATTTTCCGTAGAATGCCACTAATTACAGAAATATTAATCTCATTCCCAACGGAGCAGTTTCATTAATGTGGTATTACTTTTGACTGTAGCTGTGTAGCTTTCAGTTATATAAAAAAAATGGCATGCGCTGCTTCATCAAAATTTCAAATGACATCGTGCAGAAAATTGAACTTAAAAAACAATTCTCTCTCATGGGTTTACGTATGTGCTTGAAAATATTTTACAGTGTAGATGGAAATAATGATATAAATGGAAAAACCTTTGTCACGAATAGAACGGTAAATACCTCATTTTTTGTTCATTGCACAACAGCTGAACATCTCTCCAATACAAAGAAAGAGATAATTCAAGAAATTACTTTTAAATGTTAAACTCGGTCATCCATTGGTCCCTGTCAATGGTGTGTCGTAAATAGAACAAATACTTTCTACAGCATTTCATAAAAACCTTGCTCCGATAACAAGATAAAAATTATACAAATGTTTGCCTGTTAAATAATAAATATAATCTAAATAATCCATTGTAAAGTTAAATTTTTCTCTTCACGAGAAATATTTTGTTACATATAATCGGTTACTATGAACCACTATAGGTTATTTTTGGCGTAAAAATGTCGGGTCAAATTTTAACAAATGCATTAATGCAATTATTTTAATGAATAAAAATTTTACTCCCACCTGAATTTTAAATTAAAGTAAAAAATTGACTTCACATTATGAATCTAAACTTTTTTACACGAATTTCCACACTTTCAAATAAGTATAGCAAGAGTTAAATTAAGTCATTTATTCCTCAACATGATGTCATCGGACAAAAATAATGATTAATTAAATGATACTGACATAAGACTAAGGAACAAGCAGAGATGGGAATTTGAATTTAGCGGTAAATAGTCGACAAAGAGGCAATTTACGTATATCATATATTTATGATAGTGATAGCATAACTACTTCCTAGTTTCCCATAGGTACAGAGATGATAAAATAGCTGTATTCACCTAGTCGGCGAATATTTTTCCTTCTTGAAAGGCATGTTATAATTAAAGTTATTTTTTTCTCTAAGTTCCTACCACGTATAGTAGGCATGATATATAAATAAGAATGATATTTCACCTCCCACCATCACAAAATTATTCTAAGTTCCTAATATATTGGTGGCCTTCAGCAATGAATTAAATGACCAAGTATGGCTAAAATAATTACCACTAGGCGTACCACGATACATTCAATTTATTATCAATACGGAATGAAGCAAGCCGCTGCTAATTCTCTTTCCGGTAGAGTATTTTCTCGTAGCGTCTCAATTCCTGTTGTTTCGGATGTTTTTTTTTCCCGCCTAGACCGCTTCCTTCGAAATGAGTTCCTTCCAAGCGGTCTTTTCCTCTTGTACTCCTAAATTTTTTCTCGGGCGTCTGTTTTTTAACGCTGAGCATTCAAAAAAATAACATTTTTTTACTACGCGAGGATGGTTACCCTGTTTAGACCGACAAAATGCGGGATGGGATTAGTTTTTCAAGATGGAGATGAACGCTAACGACTTTTAAAAAATCCTGTAAGCTGATAGGACTTTTTTCTAATTAATTTTCCTAATCCTAGAAATGCATTCGCCTCCTGCCTCAAAAAACTTAGAGAACTATTTACTAATGGTTTTTATTGTTAAACTTCAGGAAATTTACTCATAAGAAAAATACCAGTCATTCCCCAATGACTTCCATTTTATTACTCGTATCATCTCAGTTCGTCCTGGTGTGAAGAAATAGTTAATTGTGGAGCACGATGGACCACTGGGTGTATTCAAATTGGATGCAGAGACTTCAACTCATCAATTATGGGACGTTGACGCACTCTTGATGTGCTACCACCAATTTCATTACCAAAACCACAATCTCCAACCCTCAGCTCGATAGATGATTGCAGAGCTGAAATAGTACCAAGGCCAATTGCGTGTGACGTGAAGAAACTTAATCAGTGGCCATCGCTAATGCTTCTCGTAGTTAATACAATTAATAAGTACCCAAATCATTGCCATACTTTCCACACTGTAGGCTTCCAAGTAGTTTTCACACGTCACACGCATTCCAGGATCCCACAGGAGTGAAGAAAGTGAGTTTTGGGTTTCATTCCGTGACGGTATCTCTTTTACGAACATCAGTTTGCACATTAAAAGTATTCACATGATTAATTTTGATCCATGCTACTTTTTTGAGCATCTACAGAGACTTTCATGGCGTTTACTTAAAATAATTACTCCCAAAGCTTATTTACCAAAAAACAAAAACTGATATACAAATGGCGTATAGTTCATGACGAGCTGCTAGGTCATTCTCGATCCTATCTTTTAAGAAGCGAACCCGTTCCTATGAAAATGTTGATTTCACCTGGCTTCTAATGAAGAGCGACTCTTACACCATAGCAGATATAAATCTTGTTCTTCAGCGCTTCTGAAATTTTTCTGATCGCGACCCACTTGGACAAAGCATATAATCGGGCGGCGCATATAGTATACATCAATCATTTGCAAAGATACATAAAATTTTACCATCTGACTTTGAAGCTGCAAAAAACGTAGTAAATTAATATGCAAAATAACTATTCCAAACTATTCAAAAAATTTAATGCAATGATTCGGGATATTCTTTTAATTAACGTAAAAATTATAAATGAATTATAGCGCATGATGGCTTCGTATAACAAGCAGGAATGTTGTAATAAAATTCAAAGAAAAACATTATTTTGGGGAACAAATAAATATACTCCTGGTTGGAAGACTTACGACGATTAACGACGCTCAAAGATTAACAACGCATGAAGATAACAAATCGAATACTTATTCATGAAAAAAATTATCAGTCCATCGGAAAAATCAGGTTAGGTAAGGGTTAGGAAGTTGATGGTCAATTAAACCTTAGTGGAAAATAACTCATGTAACTCAATTCTTGTCTGCTTTTAATTTATCTTATAATGGAGATCAATCTTAATATCATCCATAAATAAGAAGTACCAATATCTTTCGACCTTTGTCCTAAGAGTTATTGTTGAGAGGATGTTCAGACAAAGCCGTGCAAAGCTTACACATAATTTACGTGAACAAACCTAACCAGCGGTTGGATTCAGCACCCACAGAATACTGTCTTGTTGTAGTCCCGATTGGTGGAAATAATTTTTTATAATTATAAATAAGCAATTTTTATGAATAGTTCTTTCCATGTTGAAAAAAAATCTGTGATAGTAAAACTTGAAAAATATTTTTCTAGGTATATTTTACCCATTGACCTCACGATTCCAATTAGCGATAACAAAATAGCCTTCTAGCATAAACCTGCTGGGCACATACATTGAGAGTCCGCAAAAGAGAGGTAGCGCAAAGAACATCGCTACTAATATTCTGTCAGATATATTGTAGGGCATTGTAATTTCAATTTATTTTCACATTGGGAAGCTTGTTGGTGAAACAACGGTGAGAACTGCCGAAAGTCTCCTTAAAAGAAACTTCCCTGGAGCATGCAAATGACGGTGAGCAAACTTAAATCAAAAGGCTCAAATTCTAGTTTTCGGATTCGAGTACCAATTCATTTACGTGATGAAGTTTTACTCAGTGATAAGTGACTTTGTAACGTGGCTTTGAGGCGTTTTTCATTCCCTCGCAAGACAGGCGTAAACTTGACGTAATTTGTGAATGTGATAATAAAACAGAACATCACAAAGCTTCCCTGAATCTGACTTTTCTTAACATTCAGTGTATGCGACGGATATGCCCCTAATTAGATTTCCTAATGCAGGAATGTGACATTGATGTTCTCTTATTGGCCGAGCATTGGAATACGCATGGGGAAATTGGAGTTTTTAGTGTCAATGATTACAACTTAATTTCATCCTTCTGCCGCGAGCAATCAAAGTGTGTTAAAGCTTCCATTTATTGTAAATCGTACGTGGGTATGAAGGGTAGTAAATTTAATAAATCTCTATAATGTCATGGAGTGCGCAGTGATGACCTTGACAGTGGATTCTAAGCCATATGTAATTTGCTTTATTTACCGCCCACCAAATGGTGATTTCACCGATTTTTTAATCGCCTTTTGTGATACAGTCAATATCATGAACTCTATAAACGTGGTCGGCATTTTTTTGTTTGGTGACCTGATCTCTTGAGGGAAAGCTCTCTTAAGTCAGACTTTGTTAATAGTCTTTCATTCTTTGGCATAAATGCTATTAACAGTAAACCCATCCGTATCACTTCCCAATCCAATACCCTTATCGACCTGGTGATCCAAAATCCTTATCGGCCTCGGTGGCGGAGGGAAAACGTCCTCATCTGCCAATTAGGAGGTCGCGAGTTCGAATCCCGGCTAGTGGGTTTTTCATCCTCCATCTAGGCCATGGATGTTTTTGCGTTTCGCCCTCGCTGCTATACGCTGTAATGTTGTGCCACGGTAATTGGCTTAGTGCTTTGTTTTTGAAATTGGATGATAATAATAATAAATTAGCGATATTCCTGTATCCTGTTTTTCCTGTGCAATCTTTGATCCTTACTTGTCTGATCATCTAGGCATCAGTGTTAAGGTCGGAAAACCATTATCGTCTCGGATGCTTTCCCGGTGAATGGCATCGGTGAAGGCTGTTCGGGTTTTCCACCGGATAACACTTTGCATTTCTGCCGACGTTTCGATGGCCAAGTCGTCCATTATCTCCAGGCTTCAGAGTCAAAAACCCTGATGGACGACGTCGGCAGAAATGCAGTGTTACCCGGTGGAAAACCCGAACACCCTTCACCGACGTTTCCGTCTCATCTCCTGATTATTCCAAGGCAAACATTCTTAAATCCTGCAATATATGCTATACGATGATTTACGTTGCGATACGATGATTTTTCCTTGATATGATGTTATTATAATGTGACATTTTACGATTTCCAGTGTCCAATATATTGTGATCTCTTAGGGCTGATTAAAATAGTATTATTAATTATTATATTATCCAGGCGATTAACAAATTGCTCTCTCTGTGTGACTGGAGTAATCATGATACCAACGTTGAAATCACAGATGATATTCGGCATAGTAAAACATTATTTCCTTTGTGATCCAGTCTCTTATTTAAACTACGTTTCATCATCAATGGAACTAGGTCGTTTAGAAAAAACGAAAGCCTTGCTTTTTGAGGAATATGCATCTACAGATAGCGAAAAAGTACCCATAAACAAAACAAAAGACTATTAACCAGGATCGCTAGGGAAAACAGAAATGTAATCCATCTGCCACGAGTCCAAAATTTAACAAAGAAGAAAGTGCTGATATTGAAGGTGTCTCGTGAGAAGGAGTGGCATGCAGAGCGACCAAAAGCGGTCGATGAAAAATTAGATGGCGTTCAATTTTTCACAATTAAGAGACACATACGACAACGTAATATATCGGAATGATGGGAATTTCCAGTCTCAATATGAACAAAATCTCTGAGGAGGTCCTTTGGAAGATTGTATTGACAGAGGTAAATGGAATGCACTTCAAAAGCGGAAGGTTATATAAGTCGGACATATTCTGTGGTAATGAGATTGGATTCGTAATGAAAAATACCAAGGAGCAGAACAGGGACGTCGCACCCAGATTCAAAGCTAGCAGTGGCGGCTTAAAATTGCATTGAGATGACATGGGCAGACAGAAGGAGACATAACAATCTAGAAACGTTTTTATCAATCCGGCCAATCGTAGGCCAATCAGGAAACGTGGGTGGGGCTACGTCACCCACTCCGTACACACGCTTCTAGATACAATCGTATATTTTAGCAGCATAGCATTCTTTACCATATCTTAATGGAATAGCAAAGAGATTTTTAGTTAGAAGCTTTTTGTATGTCCCCATTTATCTTCATCCTTTTATATTTTTTTCATCACTCATTTGTACAGTGGGGGTAGCTGCTCCCCATGATGACGAAGAGATAAAAAGAAAATTAACGATTTAAGTGAAGTGAATAATTAAAATGAATCCATGAAAGTACACTGAGGCACTAGCCTATAGGTTTTTATTATTATTAGTAAAATTTAAATTTCAAATATAATTGTTATCTTTCCAACATTTTTTGTTTAGTATCATTTTGTTTATTTACTCAGTTACTGCCTCTGTTTAATCTTAATGGGTAAGCTTGCCTGCTGAGAACTACCGTCCGCGCCAAAATTATATAGACTCGATTTTCAGGCTTTATATCTCAAAAACTTATGAAGTGATTAGCATACAAGACATGCCAGAAGGAGTATTACGAGGTGCATTAAAGTTGTAAAGCCTCCAATTTTTTGTCTCCGGACTGGAAACAGATAGAAACATGCGGTTTGTTTTAAAATGAGCGGGCACTTTTTGTCAATTCGTGACATATATGGCAGCACTGTTCGACAGACAGAACCTCTAGCGGAATCCGCAAAAATGAGAACTGTTTTCGATACGTAAAATGGCTAAGTTTTCGTTACATGATCAGCGTGTAATCATTCGTGGTGTGACACCGATTGAAATCCATCGCCAGTTGAAGGAGACATGTGGTGATGGGGTCATGGATGTGTCGAAAGTGCGTTCATGGGCGCGACAGTTTAAAGAAGGCAGAACATCATGTGTCACACAAACCAAAACAATCTCGGCCTCGCACACCGACAGCTTCACAGAGATTTTCTAGTGCTCAAAACAGACTCCTAAAGAAGCCTTCACCGCGGCCATAGAATCATGGCTTCGACGTTGCGAAAAATGTATACGGCTGCAGGGAGATTACGTCGAGAAGTAACACAAGTTTAATTGTTTTTAAGGTGAATAATTAGATAGAAAAAAATCGGAGGTCTTATAATTTGAATGCACCTCGTACATTCAATGTTATTTTCTGAAAATATTTTTCACGGTTATTTCAGCTCCCACATGTAAAATAAAACGTAAAGTAGATGATGGTCGGACATATCTCCAAAGGGCACTGTTTCCTTGTTTTCGAGTTGTTTAAGTTTGCCCTTGCACTCCATGAGAACGATACTTTTTTACGGTGAAGGAATGCTTGGAAACTCTCCGTTTCTGTAGCGGAGCCGCCGATAAAAAGGAAAAATCGTTATCTTTAATTAGCATCGCCCGCCAACTCCCCTTGAAAATGTGGAAATGAAAGATAAGAGTCGATTTTTCCCTCTGATTGTGGAATATCATTCCGTCAACGGGAGCGATCTCGCGCCAAAAACGGTCATTTATATTCTTGGGGGAAAAAAGACTGCTACACGGACTGGAAGAAAAAGGATAAACCCCATCAAGTTCTCGGACTCCCCGCTCTAAATACAGTGATGAATCCTCATCAACGATCCCTGATGAGGGGATGGCGGCAGGGATGGCCGTAGTCACCTGCGGCAACGTATTGCACGCGAAATTTTAAACATGGCCTTTCTTTTTTTGTTTCATTAACGAGTCAACAAATGGCGACTGCGGTTGCTATTGCAACACTGCCTCGCATAATATTCAGCTAGTGGCTTAGGCTTTGAAGAAAATATTATTTTTGTTGTTTCTATGAATTTGATTTTTTAAGCAACAAGCTAAAATTTCCCGCAGTAGATAGGAGGTACATTATTCCAATTATTCCTATTTTTTAGCGAAAGGTAAAAAGGATTAGGTGTGATGATGGCCCCCAAAATTCAAGTCAAAACGAAAACTAATGATTTATTTCGGCCCAACATAACGAGAAAAATTCATTTCTATTTTTCGATGATCAACCAATGAATTTCTCTATCTTGACAGGCAGTGGTATTATTTTTGTGTCACGTGAAAATAGTTACCACTTCTTGGAATGTTTTCTGAGCAAAGGCTTTAACTCTGGCATACATTATATGCAGATGAGATACCTTCACTTATGTGCGAGTATGTATGTTTCGGATGTTTTGTATTTATATCAGTGCTTGAATTACAAAATTTTAGACCTGAAGATTAAGCAGTGACATCGAAACCGGTCAAACAAGTTTACTTTAACGGTGAAAAATTGCTTTCTCCATATCATTATAATGTCAGAATTCCACCACATCACGCCCGAAACCACGTAATTCGTTATCCCCATGTAGTATTCTTTCGTTGCTTAATAGACTTATTGATTTTTAATTGCTAATTAATTAATTGCTAAGTACCATTTAATTTCCAGGAAGACGAAATGACGTATGTTGGAGAAAACGTACTTGGCGCTGAGCATCCATGTCAAAAGAGAATGATTTTCCAATTCCGTAATTCATCAATATGGTTTAATACCCCAATGATGTATTTAAATCTTGCCATTCCATTCCTAAAATGAAATTCAAATTTCAGTCAATGGCTGTAATGGCTTTCAAACATTTGCACAGTGATGGGAAAAATGAATAGTGCCCAGTTGGTGCCGGAAGATCCCACCAGGACTCCTTCTGGATCCCTGGGGGAGCTGCTGAAAACGATCGCCTGATTTTCGGAGACTATCGCACAAACCTGTCCATGATGGTTTCGACTATCCGACTATGTCGAGGCACCACAAGATCCGTGAGTAGGGATCGGATTGCTGTGTTGTCTGCACGGAGGTCTGTGGTCACGTACGGTCCGAATTTCGTCGACAGTTCGACGGTGTAGATTGAGAAAAGAAGTGGAAATATTGTATTACACTTTGGGGACCCGCATTTTTACCGGCGTTCGGAGATGGCGCTGTCCCACGCCACGAAGTATTATCACCCCTTCAGACTCTGAGCCTTGCCGTGATCCAGTGAAGAAGCCTAAGGAGGATAGTGTCAAATGATAGGCAAGTGTCCGTCGTGCCAAACTCGACAGAACGCCTTACTGAGATCTACCAGGAAGGGGCCGATCGTTCTGAGTTGCATATTGAATCCCTCCTTGATCTATTTCAGGATTGTGGCAACTTGGTACGACGTGGACGATAGCTTGTAAACCCAGCTTAATTTGAACTTGCAGTGAGTATTTTCGTGAAATTGTTGAGAATACATAGTTATTTTGTTTTTAAATATATTATGAAAACACAAAATACTCTTTATTTGTATTTTATTTTCAAAATACTGTCAGAAAATTCATTTTATATCCAACTTAAAAATAAACATTCGATACTTTTTAAGTATCGAATGTTCATATTTAAAATATAAGTATTTTCGATACTGCCCATCTCTGCGTTTGCACTACTTAAAATTTTCACGAGATGCAAATTTTGTTCTCTTACTATCTTTTTGACAACAAAATTCGGTAGAGTCCATTTGAACGTCGATGTTAATTCATAAAGAACTAAGTTTAATGGGTTGTAAAAAAATATTTAAGTAAAAAGGACATTGATTCACCTTTGTGAATTTCAAAAACGAATGTTATTAAGAGATGAATTCCGTTTCATGTAAATAAATTACTCGCCTATTAAGTCATGCAGCACGATATAATTACAGGATTTTATAGGAAATAGTTTCCTGCGTGACTTCGTGGAGCTGCTTCATGATTAAATGAGACGAAACTTTTAAATTCCAAATAAAATTCCACATTTATGTGGAATTTCAAAGTTTGTGTCTCATTTAATAAAGAGATTTTACTTCGATTAACCTTCGAGTTTTCTCTTAGTTTTGTTTTTTCTTGTATTAATAAGGTATTGCAATTCAAATACACATTACTGACGTGTTCTACTTACTAGTTACTTTTTTCTGAAGTTTTTCGAAACTCTTAAAACTGGCCCATGCAGCTGACAATGACCTTCCATTTTTTACTCTATTAGAATTAAAATTGAAATCATAATTTGGCTGTAATTCTGCACTCTCCGTCCCGACTTGAAATTTAATTTTGAAACGTTGCTGTTAATTAGTCAGAGTACCAGGGGTATTATGATGGAAGAGAAAGCGAGGGAGAAGGAGCTCCTTTGGAATTCACAGCTGAATATGCATACAATATCCTCACCGTTCACTTTCGGTGTTATCTACAAAGTGGAATCCCATGAGGTCAATTTTCTAGGATTGAATTTAAGTCTACAGTGTGTTGTTTAAATTGCAACCATATGCTATGGGAAAGTCAATTCTTTATCGAATTTCCCGAGGAAAACCCAAGACTTTAATAGATAAAGGAGTTGCGTTTAGGAATGGGAGAGGTTAATAGAATTTCCAGCAACGAAAAACTCTTTTGAGGGGACTAAAAGACTTCAAAGAGAGTAGGAAGAAGTTTTTAAAAGAGACTTAGGATTACGAAAATTAACTACATTGCAAATGATTTTGAGGGACAGCCTATTTTGTGTAATGAATTCGTTCTTGAAAACGGTAATCTGACAGATAATATCCATTACCTGATAAGTGAGCAGGACAGTGAAAATGGTCACAAGCTAGAGTATTTTTGCAGCTGTTATACGAAAGACTATATTGGGATGCAAAAATCATAATGGGATGTGTCAAAAAGAAGTCAGAATGGTAGCCGAATCCAAACACTGGACATAAATTATGAGAATTTTAACGACTTTAATTGAAGAATCACGATGTTACGAGTCAGAACAGTAACAATGATTAGTGAGCACGAAAACATGACAGCAAACGTGAAGATACATCCTACTAACAGGTCTATTGATGTGCATAAAGGATAGAACCAGTTCTATATTTGTGTGCATATTTACCTGAAATATGCCAGCCGATTACATTTTTTCTAATTTCAATTGATATTATAAATAAAATGCTAACGACATTTTGAAAAATTTTAGATTATAATTAAAATAACTTTGTTTCCATCAGGGAAATATTATATAATGTATTTTTTTAATATAAATTGATGCCAAGTGTACACTCTTACTGAATCCAACGATTTAGTAGAAAGCACTTGCGCTTACCAATATCAAAGGACATCATCATCACGATGGAATTAATTGTAACCAGACCTGTTATAACATCCAAACCTGTTAGTCAAACCCAGATTCACGTATAAGAAATGTTATGTAGAATTACCGAGGGAGAAGCGTGAGGTAAATGACCAACAACGCTGTTGGATGTGGCAATTTCAAATGACTATTCAACCAGGTATCTAACCAAGCCAAATTGAACTCAGATCTGATCGGCATCTCCTCACAGTCTTACAGATCAAAAAAGTATTCTCGGTGATGGAGCGGTTCTGTTGGTAATTTACAAATCACGTTTCAAGATGTGCACGTAAGTTTAGTTCTTTAAAATCTCAAATGTAGCTAATATTGATAAGCATTTACATCTCTTGCAAGACGTTTTGGCCGTTATACCTTAAATAAATGTTTCATGCATCATATACTATTCGGTTGTACACTATAAAAATCATGTTCATGTAACATTGGATAAAGTAATTACTTGCCATAAAATATTATCTAAACTCAAAACCATTCAGTGGCTTTGGCTAAAAATATGCCGTTGGGATTATTGACCTTTGTACAGTATTGTTTTGATGGTCAGACAAGATGACTTCTGGAGGAAGAATCTTGGTGGTACTCATTTATACAATCGAAGATGGCTTATTTGGAAAAAACTTATTTGGGTTTGGAAGCATCTCATGAATCGAAAAATAAAGTCCGCAGAATACTTGAACACTTTAAGTAATTCCTAGTAATTCACTGATAAATAGATGGAGAGATTGCAGAAAGTTGCAGCATGAAAGGCATAAAGATAATAATATGAAAAATGATACAGATCTCCTAATCGGACAGAAAATTCGGAACCCTATTGCAGCCGCCATTTATGGCGGGATACATCAAACCCCATTTTCCTCTCTTGCCTATAAATTAATATGCAACACAAACACATACTTTAAAAGAATTTCACGAGCATTTTAAAATTTTCCAATTCTTACGAGAATTAGAAAATGAGAATAGATTAGCATATTCTAGAGGTGTAAATCAATGGAAAATTCATAATGTAAATTTATATGTTACGGCACTCCAGACAAAACTTTATGGAAATGGCGTAGATGTATCCATTTTCGACATGAATTTTTGTAGAACTCTACCATGTTTTTGTAGCAAGGCTCCATTAGTAGTACTCCATAGTTAGTACTCCACGCCATTGGGCTTATGATTAGGTGGGCTCTACCTTCACTTAACAATCCGACCTTATGGTTGAAGACTATGATGGTATAAATTCATTGGCGAAGGTGGTGAATGTGTTTCACCAAACATTGGTATTCAAAGGTCATAATTTGACTGCGGAAAATAATATTCATAAGAAGTATCGGGAAACTAAGGATAGACATGGACCATGTGAGCGGAGAAGGAATAAGCTCCCTTAATAACAATAAAATTTTTTGTAACACTATACAGCGGACAACGATGGTGAAGTCAAGAATAAACAAATTTCTATATCCTTTCCCGGTTCTCCATCATTTTAACTTGTACAAAAAATTCAGGCATCCGATATCGTAAATCATGGGCTCACATCACGTCCCTCACAACCCTTAAATCCTCACCATAAATCCCTCCTGCATTTTATCCATTCGGGTCAAAATGTCTCCAAAATTTAATGTCCGAACTTTTCCACGTCCCCGACATGAAGGACACAATTTCTATAAAGCATAAGAGAATTTAGTTCTTGCTCCATCCTTACCCTTTCTCCTTCCGTTGAATAGGAGTTAATTTAATAACCGAATTACCTTCGACAGAAACGTAGCAGAATTGATAAACGTGACGTTGAATTAAATAATGAGATTGTCACAACGTTCCCTTCCTACGAAATTTTATAAAGTGCCGACGATGGTTATATCAGAAAATCCGATAGACGTTGGTCATTTACGATGATGGGGACGGGGTCTCAGGTTCTGGGATGGAACCTTAGGTACGGAAATTAACCTCGACACGCCGCATTCTCATCGAATGTAATCACGAACTTCAGAACTTTTACGCTTGATCAAACAAGCTCTGGTAATCAAAACCAATAATTATTATCTTAAAGAACATCATCAACCCTTTACTCCTGAGGAAGTGATGAGAAATCATTGCCTTCTGTTGAATACAGCAAGTGAACTGAAAGCCAAACAAATCCATAACTCAAAATATAGGCGTTAACTTTAATTTATTTCCACATGTGTGGAAATACATTAAGAATGTGGAAAGACAACAAATTTAACGCCTATATTTTGTGTCATTATGTAATTCCACCAAGTGACGGCCTCCTCAGTGAAGTAGATTCATGGCTTTCACTCCTGGTGTTATCCTCTCCTTCTACGCGATTATTTCACGTATGTAGGAGACAGTCGCATTTCCAAGCCCTTGTATAAGGCATGAATACGCTTTTACGATAGATTTCTCTCTTTTTTCCTCTAGAACTGGCCAACTAAGGAAAAAATGTAGGTAGATAAAAAAATATATTTTCTTTTCATAACTCTTCAGTAAGGCAATATTGAGCGAGTATCAAAGCCCTCATAGCGAATTAGTATTATTTTTGTGCAAAGAATTCCTCAACGGTTATCGAGATTTATGATTTCCACAAATCGAAGAAAAACCAAATTGGTCGAACACAACATTTATTCCATAAACAGGAGACAAACCTACGACCTTTCAGTAAGCCGGTTAGCTTCACACCGGAATAACTCAGCCTTTTTAATTCTGCAATTTCTTTCTCAGGAACTGTGCTGATGTGCATTCATTTAGGTTTAGATCTGGCCCCAATTTAAACAGTATATGCATACTGGTGTTTATTCTGGTATACTGAATCAAGATCAAATGATTTGGCTGTGCTTAAGATTAAGTTCAAGACTCAGAGTCGTTCTAGCAATTATCGTAGGCCAATTAAAGATATTATATGATACCATTTGTAATCTGAAATCACCTCGCGAAGTCATAATTTTACTATCGTGTTAAGAGATTTTAAAAAAATTGTTTACTTATATGTTTTATGGCACATAGTGATTATATTCTCATAATTATATATAATTGTGATAATAGCGATAGTACAGTGATTATATCCTCATAATTTAACATCCTCACTAAAAGTGAGGAGTGACTAAATACAACGACTGAAATTATTCATTCAAATAAAGAAATTTTCCATTCGAAAAACCAAATAGTTGGTTTCTGCTTTAACAATTACTGAGATAATTAAAAACTACTTTTTACCAGCGGATCCATGAGGAACCGTGTGAGATCGCACCGCCCTTCGGTCGGCCCTGTACCTACGTATCAATTTCCGCCAAGTCCTTGCACCCTCCGGAGCAGAGACCGCGCTTTTCTATACTGCACACTAACACCGCCACCGGCATAATACGGAACTCGTTAACCCACCCAGGAAAATCATTCATTGATAAACGAATGAATTGTTGTAATTTGGATCTAATGCTAGTAACGAGGTAATTAAGTTGATCTGTCAACATTATCTCCCCTAAACTACAAGTGTCATGAAACCAAGGCCATTTTACAATTCCAAAATACATTTTTCCAGAATTCAATATAGGCGTTTATAGGCATAAGCGTTCACCTCGAAATGTTTGCTTTTGTTTGGCATTCCTATAAATTGCATTATCCAGTGAATAACTATTAGTGTCTTATCTATATACCCACATACACTCTAAAATATGCACTTAATTTATATCAAACATTTTTTAAAACTAAAACCAGGTATCAAAACTACAAGTTCCAAAATCCAAATTTATACAGATTCCTGGATCAGCAGGGGTTGTCAGTAGCAATGAAAAATACTTTAACTACTAGCAGAGGGACTGATAAATTAATAATAATTGAGGTTAATTCATCTAAGGATGATGGTAAATTAAAACTACATTCCTACGATCAGACTCCAAAATATTAAGCGAATATTTTCACGTCAGATATACTCGTACTCATCAACGTGCTCGAAAACCATGTGAAATGACTTTCAAAGCATATCTGTAGTCATGAACTAAACCAGTACTCTCATTTAATCATCAGACACTGTAACAATGGTAAATATTTACTTACGATGCTCAGATATCAGTAAACGACAATAGGTAGCAATATTGTACACAATATCTTTAAACAGACACCTCCGACATCCCAAGAGAAGCAAGGAAGAAATTTCTACTCACCAATCTTTCTTACATTCTTCTGTATTCTCTTTGTAGAAGCACTTCTTTCAGCGAAATTGTGGAGCTCCAATTCGTTGAATTATAGCCCTCGACATCAGTTTTCGGGGTACAAAAGAGCAACAAAGAAATATCTATAAGACAAAGGTTTTGGCAAAGCGAATTCTTCTCTGGACTAATTCCGCATATTAGCTGCCGTCTCGTACCATCTGGGTGATATTTAAGGACGCTGACGTGCAATTCCAAACCAATGAATTAACTTCATCGAGTGAACAAGACTAATTCCTCCACCTTGAAAGGAACTCACTTTTAGAATTGGAAAATATTAATATAGATGCATCAAAGGTAGCTGGACTAGGAATATACTGGCTTTCCTATCCAATGGCAAAATGCTCTTGCTTTCAAGTCTGGTATAGCTATTAGGCTCTTCGAAGGTTATTAAGCTATTAGGTTCCGGTCTTCCTCCTGGTCTGATCAAGTTTTCTTCAGGATACGATAGTGTCTGAATTTTAATGCCAAAAAATAGGTAAAAGTGAAGGAAAGTAACGTAAATTAGTATGATGCCAGTTTCAACCGAACGTATTCAAATAACTTCCAGTCTAATTCACACGGGATTATGGGATAAACAATTGAGCATCGAAATCAACAAACTATACCGAGCGGTGTAGACGAATCGTTGGACGATTATAGTAACTTCGTGCTGGAATTTGTATGGAAACCCTTCCACCTTTCGGAAGTACTATAATTATAGAAGTAAACAGTAAATATTCAATGGATGCTCATTATATATTTTTCAACGGTGATATTTTTAGTTCCTTGGTTCAAAGTTTGACATTAAGCTAAAATGAGAACAGTTAATAGAGGATTCCAGTGTATGTTATGGAAATTACTGTTTCATGAAAAGTACCTTTATTCTGTTTTAATTCACAATTCACACTGTTACGCCCTGGTTGATTATAATTGTGGCCTGATTTTTGTGTCCTCTCCTTTAACTAAATCTTAGAAGTATTGTGCTACTAGCTTCATCTAAAAATAACAGTTAGCTATAGTCAAATAAAATAAATGAATATGGCATGAAGATTTTGTGTCGTATTTATCACTTCCGACCGAGGTGAAAGTTATTGATGGGATGGAAGTTGAAGGTAGGAGGAGTCTCCGAAAGTAAGTTTCATTGATAGAAGAATAGAATATCGCCACGTGAAGAATTAAGGAAAACACCACAATCTTAAAGTCTACTCCTCTTTCTTGATAGTGGCTTGGCACCTAACTTTTAGGATCTGAAATAAAGTTACATAAAGCAGAGAAATACAAAATTATCGTAGATTACTGGAGGAAATAAACTCATCGTACAATTTTAATTGCATGAATATTTTACTTTATATTAAGAATACCACTAATCGATACCAAAAATACCTTTCGCAAAAAATATTTGTTGCCAGGAATATATTTGAAATGATACTGAAACAATTTTCTTTTCATGGTGATTTTGGCAAGAGAATCGTCAGATGGTTTTGATATCGGTAATAATGGTTTTGGAATAAGATTTAAAGTAATCAAAATAGGCACTAGGATTTTCCTTGGACCTTGGGGGAGAAAATGGAATTTGGACGCCCAAACCATACCGAGAGTCGTACAGCTCAGGGATCCTTTCGGCAATCGTAGGGAATAGCGCTCTTATCGCATTCAAAAATGTTTACTAATACTCTTCTTCAACGAGAGCTAAACGCCTTACCGAGTTCGAGGCTGTAGAAGCGTTGTATCATTCCGAGGTGGCGGAAGCAGAAAATCTCTGGGAGCTCAGGTTTTCTTCCCCGTTCCTCCTTCTCTTATGGCGCCCCATAAAGATTTTCATAAGTTTCGGTTGGCGATATCCAATAAAACCTGAACGCAGATAGATGGATGGTCAAAACAAATCACTGCTTGTGAAAGTCGCAGAAGTTACCAAAGGATGCATCGGATATAAAAATAAACTAACAAACAAATATAGGAAACAAAACGAAGATTCGAGGCGGCCGTGTCAGCCTGGTTTCGCGCTCTCGCCGGTTAACCTAAAAGGTCGAAGGTTCGATATCCACCTTGCCCATTTGGTGCTGTTTTCGTCCAATCGGGTGATTCTTCGCTTTGAGAGGGCGCCTACGAATCCTGCACGTGAGAATTGTGCTAAACTTATAAAAGAGAGGTAGTTAGTTACCCACCTTTGTTCACAAGAACGCAGTAATCCCTGTCATAGATAACCGGTAAGTTCCACGATAAAAAAAATTATTTATGAGCTTTTTGAACAGATCTCGCGCGTGCATAAACCCGCACCTTATTTCCCACACGGCGGACTCGTTAAGTAGTTTCCGAGGTAAGGAACACCGCACACCGCCCCCCACCCA
>WURS02160145.1:0-21472 GCA_011762765.2 Rhinocypha anisoptera
CTAGAGGGAAGTTTGAGGGGCCCAAGGGGAGGGGAGGTAGGGAGTGGGAGAGTTGGGAACGAGGGTGGGGAGGAGAGGTATTCAATAAAATGAATGATATATATTTCTTCCGGTTGTGATCTACTTTTATGAGCGGCTTACATTTTACGATAGATCTAATGTTATTGCCTGGGTTTGATATCTGCTTATTAAAAGTTCGTTTGAATTTCGGAAGGCAAGTAAGCTCAACACGAAAATTGGCTCACTATTTACTCGAAGGTTCCAAAAGTTTGAAAATAATTCTATCTTAGATCGTGTAATCTTCAAAATTTACCATTATCTTATTAAATCGCAAAGGCATAGACATCATTGTATTCCATGCTCTTCTGCAATACCTATTTATGTTATTCATGTATGTAAGTTTGAAAAGCATGAAGTGAATTAACATTGATTAAGTATTATTTTTAAACTTTTTCCACATGTGTGTCCTAAAATAGTAGATTTTTATATAAATATGATAGATATTGTTCGAAATTTAGATTTGAAATTTTCCATGATATTATCCCATTTTTAACGAATATGCAAGTAGTTAAGGATAAAAAGATTTAATAAATTCTTATTTTTTGTTTGGCTTAAGTCCACTTTTTTTAGTGTAAATTAGAATCACAATGCCTTTCTTAGAAAATAATATTTTTATGGAGAGAAATGTACGTACTGCAAAGGAAAAGGCTTTCACATGTTCCAAAATGGAATTATGGCATTTGGATAATAAAAAAGAAAATTAAAAAAAGTCGAGATGTCTAAGTTTAATCATAAGATATTGTGCACATTTACTAATTTAATATGTTTAATATACAATAAAAATGTATTAGGAAGCCTAGTTATGTTGGTCGCATAGATAGTAAATGCATTTCAGAGTTATTTAATGTAATTGAGTTAACCTTCGAAACTAATCTTTTAAAGCAAATTTTTAAATGTCTGTTTTCCAAAGAAGAGAAAACTGAAGATTTAGAGAAACTTCTAAGTTATATAACTTAGAATACTATATGACCACTCCAGTACATGGTGGAGGTCATTTTTACGCTGGGATACTGACCGAGGTCCCCGAGTTCAAGTTCCTCCGATCCCTCTTGACATCTCTAGCTATAGCTGAGAGATTGTATGGGTACCTGAAAAACGGCAAGTGGCATAGGGGAATGAAGTGTCACCCCTAACCTGATTCACGAATTTTCAAACGCTGTTTGGCCAAGTAGTAGCTGAGCTCTTTCCTCACCTATCAGACTGACTTTAGGATTGAATACTGTGGTTTTCATTGGCTGTACTTGGTAAAGAGATGTTAATTATAGTTCATAAAAATGTTTATGAATTTGACTATAAAGATTCACTCAAAAATACCTTTTACACTCGTTGAGTTTATGGATTGGTTTATGGCCCTTTGAGCTTATGATATGGTACGTAGTTACCTATATTGTTAAGGAAAAGAGTTTATATGACCAATAAAATTTTTATTTTCCTAAAACGCCTGATGGGGTTATATTTAGAAACGTGAATATTATAATGGTATATATTTTCATTAAAACCCAACAGCAAATCATTGAAAACTTCTCCATAATCGGCCAAGCTTAAAATTTTTATTGACAGTTCCACTCAATGAATGTTTTTTACTGTTCGTTACGTCGGAAAGGAATTATTTTCATCTCACTCCCAGATGATACTAGCCTAATTTTAACTATTTGGCCTTCCACATATGTCGTTTTCCTTAACAGAATTATATAAAACATTAAATGCTTTTCGTTGATTAGAAGCTACCACTTAGATATATTTTCTAATATTTGAGTAACATGGTACCTATAGATAGAATATTAATTTTCAAACTGCCAGCCACTTACAAAGGATTAATCTCATAATTAAATTGGCAATTGAAACTCTAAAAATTCGGTTATGTGATTGAAATTAATAATATAGTGAGCATATATCGACTAATTCTCTAAACTATTTAAGCACACCTTTTGTTTGATACGGATTTTTTCCTCCTCGTTGAGATATTTTCTTGGTTGCATAGACAATGTAATCAATTTGAGTCTTAGTTTAACCTGAATTTTAATAGAAAATCGCGAAATTACAATTTTTTAAAACTCGTAATGAATAGAAAGGCTATGAAACGTCATAATTTACAACTTACTTATAAACAACAAATTTACAACATACATATTTAAAATCCGTACAAAGTACGAATTTTAAATATGTTAAATGAGTATTCAAGACTCAAAGATGTACTGATATAGTCTCGTTAGATTGTGATGAGGGTTAATGATTGTACGTTGATGTGATACGGGTGGTAAAATTTTTACAAGTGTCGAGTTTTTCTTAATATATGCTGTAGAAGTAATACAACAAAACTTTGTACGTCCACATATTTTATTTAAAAAACCGGTTTCGTCAAGCAATCAACATCATCCGATGATGGCACCAGACATCAGGCACCTGATGATGTCGACTTCTCAAAGAAACCGGCCGTTTTACTAAAATTTGTGGTCATACAAAGTTTTGTTGTATTTCTTCAACATGAGCTTCGATAAAGTAAAGCCTGATACCATTGAATTAATAATAACTGTAATAAAGTTCTTTAATTTATTACTGTGAAAATTGTTCCAGTATATTTTAGTTGTAGTGTTTTTATATTTTGAATCAGGCATTTAGTTTCTCAATAAAATTGTGAATACTTTGAATTACAATGCATTATCAAAAGTTTTATCTCTTGTATTTATTACCTGAAGGAAATAGGTCTCCACAGTTTACATTTTTACATGGGTGGTCAATGTCAAATTTAATTAAATCATTGTAGAAATTATTCTTTTATATCAAAAATCATTTTATATCTTTCATACAGAAAATTGTAGGATATGATTGCTGCATTTTTTACCTATTTATAGGCTAATAATCTATGAATGTTTGCGGAGTCTTGTTCCTTTTTCATAGGCTTATGCATTTATAAGCCTATTTCACTTATATATATATATATATTTCTTTAAATTATACCATAAATATACCCTTTAAAAATACCCTTTAGGTCTATTAAATTTTGTGAAAGATGAATGTTTTAAATTAATATAAATATTATTTCATAATATGGTGTTAATTTCAGCATTTAGCATATTTCTCAATTTCTACCTAATGACCGGTGGAATTTTTGTAAGATAAAATAAAAATAAAACGTATTCATTTTGAACTATGTTCGTAAATCCCGTATTTATTTAAGGGAGTTCTTTTAAAGCACAAAGGTTTTAAGAGTTCTATAAAGTATAATACAGGGCATTTTTGCAATTAAAGAGCACGTTAGCTTCTTGTTAGCTTTAAGTACAAAAATACATTTATTATTTATTTTTTCCTGGGATTTCTCAATAAAAAACAAAAATCTGTTCTATATACCAAGCCATTTTTGATTCTCTTTTATTTGATCTAATGAATGCTGCAATACTCCATTTTATTAGATTTAAGGATATCTCGGAGTAATATTCCTGGACTATCTAATGCATCAGAGAAAAGGCGTTGATCCATTGTCTTCACATTAACAGTATTATGGTAATAAAATATTCCAGTTTTCTAAAAAAGTATGTAACTGAAACAAAAGAACCGTGCGAAATCCAAACATTCTACGCATATATGGGGGGATGCACCTGAAATATGGGTTGATTTCCTGTCTGTGCTGGAGTATCCAAACAGTATGTGGGCATTTGTTTCCATTTTTTGCTTTATTTCCAATGATTTCATTTAATTTTTAAGTATGAAAATATTTTTAAATCAGTTACATAATTTACCTTGGATATACTGCGAAATGAAATAAATAGCCGCAGTAAAGTCCAAGGTTGGCAAGTTAGTTATTTTTAACGTATATGTGAAGTAACTCAAGTTTTTTAAAATGAACTTTATTATATAAATTCTCAAAACTTCATATCACACCCTGTAGGTGCTTACTACACATTTCCGTGAAAGTTATTATGAATAATTATTTCGGATACGTAATAATTCCCTTTTATATAAAATACAAATATTTATAATGTTGCGAAGGATCAGCACTTTTCTTTATCCGAAACTATAATATCTAAATTTCCAGTAATACAATCAAACCATGTATCATGCCATTTGCTGATAAAATATAAACCTTCGTATTAATACAAAATAATCGCACTAATATTAATGAACGCACTTACTTAAAGGCAAGATTTCTTATTGAATGCGAGCATAACGTTATTTACTACCTGCTGCATGCCGTAAATATATCTCAGAATACCTGTTGGATTGAGATAATACGGACACCTCTTCTTTGACTTCGAATAACGCAATAAGAACGCAATACTCCTATATCTTTTATCAAATATTCAGAAATGCGACATTAACAGAGAAAAAACCATTAATTCTTATGCTTGCAGAACTAACTACAAAATATTTTATGCCTGAGAAAAGTTTTTACTTTATGGGGACTGGATTTATATTTATTTGAATAATGCTTCCGCTAACGAGAAACATTTTCTTGAACTTTGCTTTCAGCCGTAATGAAATAACTAGTATAAGAAAAGTTTGCCGTAAAAAGTCGAAATGAACCGCTTATTCTTGGAGTTAGCGAAATTATGTTACACTTCAAATTAATTATCTTAACATATTTACACTGCTGTAGTGGTGGATAAACTTGCTAGTTCTGATGACTCCTATAACTGTACTGTTTATAGGGGGTATTGGATATTATTAATTCACTTGGTAGGGTCATCCATGCCAATCGGACTTAAATATATAAGCCGGTAATGCACTCACAGTAGGTTCCCATCAAAGCAGCTCCTCGTCACATCAAAGAGAAAAGCTCTAATAGCTTTTTCTTTTCCCTTTCTTATATTAATTAATGATTCTGGTAGAAATTCGGAAATGCTATATTTGTACGTACGGGACCAGGTTCAATTGGGCGGATGTTTTGGAGTCGGAGACCACCGTCTCCGTTACTATACAACTTTTGGCCATAAAGTGAATGGAAACCGAGAAGATGAACGAAATGGCGAGAAAAGGGATGTGACGTATCATGATGATGGTGAGGACATATAAATTGGAAAGTATAAAACATGAGAGCGAGAAAGTAAATGCTATTTTAGTGGAGTGAAGGCCAATGTGGAGTAGCCATTAAGTTGAACAAGGCATCAGGAAGTAAGGTAGAAAATATCGATCAGAATTGCAACAGAACTGGTAGTAGAAATTAGAACAGACCTAATTAATTTTATAGCAGTGATAGTGTATATGAAGGGGAATAATAATATAGGGGATGAATTATATAGGTTGATTGAACTTGAAAATTTGAATTGGGGTGTTACGGTCCAAGAAAACTAAGAGCAATGAGGGAACGGAATGAGGTGGGGATGGAAAGAAGTGATGGTTGTTGGGTAGGAGAATATGGTTTAGTATCAAGAAATGACGGCTTCGAGAATTAGGTAAAGTTCCTTAAGAGAGTGGGTTTCGTAATCACGGAAATGAGGTTGAAACACCAAAAAAAGATATCCTTGGAATATATTTGGGGAAACAGGCAGATACATTATTATACTATGATTAGACGAAGACAAAAGTTTAGTAATTTCACAAAATTTCCCTGAAAAAGTGAAATTTTCACAGAGAAACTTAACTATAATGAAATGTTTAATTTGTAAGGAAAACGCAAACGGAAAAGAATCAGTAAATTGCTTACAGATACTTAAAAAATTGTCCAAATGAAGGAATATCAGGTAACTGAGGAAGACATTTTTAATGAGGATAACCGAACAGTAGGAGAAATGTCGGAAGAACCCAAACCGGGAATAAGAAACTACCGGAACAACGTTGGTAAAAATAAACTGTAGAATAAAGATAACTAAGTTTACAGAAGAAGTTACTGGAGAGATGAAATATATGAGGGAAAAGAAAGAAAATATGAAAATTGGATGAAGTATTTACAAAAAGAAGAATAAAAACCTGCTGAAAAAATGAATGGGGAAAAGGAAGTTTATTGGACGGAAAAAGTGAGTACCTAGACAAAGTACAGAGAGTGGTAGAATATGTTAACGATCCTGTTTAGGAAGGTATAACCATTTTCAGTTTTAAAGTAAACCCCTAACTGTTATAAGTAATAAGACAGAAAAGACTGAGGTAATAAACTTGCAGGACATGGAAAGAATAAGTAGGAGAGGTATACGGTAAAGGTATGAGGCTTAGGCATTTAGAAATCGAAGAGGAAAGGGAAAGTAGATGTGATGAAGGTAATACGGCAGTCAGCGCAGATAAATAGCAAAAATCGCAAAAAATTGCCTGGGTGGTAAAAAAAATTGAAAAGAAGAGAGCATTGAGTTTACGCGCGTATTTATGAGGAAGGTTTTTGGATGGAAGATTTTGCTAGTTTGGGATTTATATCGTCAAAAAGACAACTACGTTGAGTTTTATATTATTAAATAACTGATTTACCCGGCTAAGATAGTATTTATTGTAAGTCCAGTTTATGGAACGAGCACAGATCGTAAGAAAAATAACTTTATAGCCGTTAAGATGAGGTTATGTAGAAGGATATAGATGGTATAATGTACAGAAAGATGAAAACTATATATAAAGTATCTCAAATTTTCCTGGTGAATCGTTGCGTTGTAGGATTTTCTGCTTTCCGCCCTTTCCAGTTATGTGTTAGACAAATGATTTTCACTGAGAACAGTAAACCATATTGTAATAGGGTTATTTCACGTGTTTTTCAGATGACTGCTAAAGCCCTTAGGTTTATCAGATGAGTGAATAAATGCGACGAATATTCACTATCCGATTGGGTGTTTGGTGCATTTGTAAGAATTTTTATTTGTTTTTCCCCTAAGATTTTGAGATTATGAATTTATGGCGTTTAAAAACTAATTTGAAATTTTTTGGAGAGGCCGATGAGTTGGTAGTGTTTCTCAAGAACGGAACTGTAGGAAGTGAAAATTTAGCATTCATGGACAAGGCTACACATTTTTGGTTAAATGTGAATGGATTTGGGAGATTATTCCACCTATTTTTATAATGCAATCGTCAAAAAGCATGAAATATTTAAAAAATTTAAGACCACTGTCAATATTCAAATAGGTATATTAAATGAAATTAAATAAGCCTCCACGTTTATTTCCTGTGTTATTAAATTAGATTAATTCATGTTGGATTGTGTAGTGTATTTAAAAGGTGAAATCCTTCGATAGTGTGAGTTTCGGTCATACTATGTGGTGAGAAATTAAGAGTTCTGGAATTGTGATGATAATGAAATTAGAATAACTTTCAACTTCTGAAAAAACATGTGACATATTATTAATGGTTTATGAATGACCACGTAAATAAAAAAAATATCATCTTCATAGTGTGTTATTTCTTTCGGTCTCGAAATAAATTAATGGGTAATAGGAAGCCTTCAATAAAAATTGGATTTAAAATTTTATTAGCAAAATTTGTGCACCAAAATTTAATATTTAATAATGGTACCTTCATGTGACGCCTATTCTTCGTACACGTTTCGTCAGTTTCACTCCCGTGTTACGGCAGAGGATGTCATTGAAATTTGAAATATGGACAGTTCGCTCACGGCAAAGATAGCGATAGCGACGATGGCGCCGATAGACCATGACAACGATAGCGCTCACGGGAAGAATAGCGATGAGTTCATACCCTCCATTAGAGTTTGTTTTTCACCAGAGAAAAACGTCGTCAGCGGAGGCCTATGCTATGGTAAAATTGGTTTACGGAAGGTTTGTCGGAAAGCCTGTACGCAATTTAAATTATATATAGATGGGAGAATATTTCAAAAGAAATTGGACTCATAGCACCCGTCACTTTTACGACGCGTTGGAATCAGTAAAATGGCATATAAAACTTATTTGTGCGAGGTTTGTTCCGAGATCCAAGTGACAGAAAGTGGAGTGCATGTGTTTTAGCGGATGAAAATAATACTCAAGTAGATTCAGAATGTTTTTTGAAGGGGTTTTTCACTAATGATGGGACTTGGCTATAGTTGTGATCCTTAGAGTAAATAGCAAAGCCCTATGTGGGATTATACGACATCACAATCACAAAGTACAAGCCAGAGTGGTAGATTTTCTGAGAAAGGTTTGGTAATATCACATTTCCTTACTCAGAAAAAATATGTACCAGCACATAAAACTCTTCACTGCCCACACTTTAGGGCTCTGCTAAAATTTACTCTAAGCCAAAAACAATCGTAAAATGTCACATTATAAAGCATAAGACTGAATGTTGCATCGCGTTAACCGAAGGCGGTCCATCGTACGTATTGTTGGTGAATATCTCACGAAAATCAATTTGAAGTGTAGCCCACATTCTATCTATAGACCATACCTATCCTGAAGTGACTTTCCCTTTCTAGAGAGTTAATAAACACCTTTTTCAGAAAGAATTTTTCAGCATTAGAAAGAGAAACGACTGTCATGATTTACCAGTAAATGTCTTCAAAGATCGAAAAAAATGTGGACATAGTTCAATGAATCGAGTTGATCCGATTGTGTGAGTTGTATCATAAAAAATCATGGAATCGACATATTACTTGCGTAAGAGAAGTGGTAATGAAGATAGGCTAGTAGATATGATCTTATAATACCCTTTTAATTTTTAAATGCATTTATGCAATAATAGTTTACGAGCACTACGGGCACCGAATTCCACGAGTACCTTTTCCAACAATCAAGATGCCTTTCTACACTCTTTTAATACACTGCTAGTCTACTATAATGGACACATATATCTGGCTAGTGACTGAAGTTTTTTAAAACATTAAATTGACGTATCTAGTTATATATAGTAATTGTATAGCTTCATAATTTCAAAATTAGTATATTAAAACCAGTCTTATCATCATTAACTGTATACTCTAATGACTATGACGAGAAAATTTTTCATCCTTTTTGCTTTGCGAGATTATATAATTATTACTCTCGTTATAAAAGATAAACATGAGTAACTATGAAAAATTATTCCATATTATTGCCGATAGTATCTGACTTCTCATTGAAGTATTTTGCCGTTATCTATACGATTGGCTATCTATATATTTACATTTATTTAAAACACTCTGTGTCATAAATGTAAAATTTCCTATGCAATTGAGTGTAGAAATATGGGTTAGTAATAAATTTAGTGACTAAATATCGTGACTTGGCGTTTACGATATGTGTTCACAAAACTTGAGTAAAATTGTTAGATAAATGTTAATGCTAGTTTTATTAGTATTAAATACTGTTTTAGGCCTTCGTTGGTTTAATGATGAAATGGTGCAATTATTAAGGTCGAATTATACGTGAAATATAAAGATCCACTTTTACGTTAAAAGGTCCGAGATCAAAACGTACAGTAATATGATCCCTGAATTTTTCCGGGTGTTCCCCATAATCATTGTTTAGCCCAGTCAATGATCATGGTGAACTTCCGGAATAATGCAGAGATCAACTGAATGCAGCTGAAATCTATGCACTAACAAATATACGCATGTTCTGATTGATCTATGCAAACGCTATATATATGCATGGAATAAGTTGGCTGGGAATTGAAAACGAAGCTTAATTTAAGAACAATTCTTACATATTTACTTATTACTAAATTTTATAATTTCAGTTGTTGTGGCTGAGGAATAATTTTTAAATTTATTGATGGGGTTCATAATTTTCCCTGTCGGATAACCAATTCCAATTTACTTAGACATTTGTACTATTTCCTAAAGTTTGTGACCCAGACTTAAGTAGAATAAAATTATTTAATGGTTGGTCATGACGATTTTACATGATGGTTAGAGACATACATATTGTTGCTAAATTAAGACATTTTAAAGTTCAGTGTCAGACAGTAACGGCAGAAACAGATGAGTAACTTTAAGAAATGATGGACGTATTACCTTGAAAAGGACGTGGATATGGAATGCAAACCAATAAAATAAAAAAGTTGTGAAAATAAGCAAGGAACTTGTTAATATTGGGGTAAAATGGGAAATATGACGTCCTTCAAGTTCCTGGTAGTTTTAAATTCCGTCTTACGAAATCAGAAAGGAAGGGAAATGAACGGAGTTTACAATGGAAAAGCGGAACTCGTGAAGGTTAACGGTTTGATTACAACCAGGAAAACACTAGAGCTAAGAAAAGATTTGAAAAACGTATTTTTGTGGTCGAGACTTGGACTGTACAAAGGAAATGAGAGACATACCTTCAAATCTTAGAACTCCTGTCATGGAGAAGAGCAGATAAAATATGAGTAATGTGACAGATTTATAAATATGGAGGTGTTCAGAAGGATTGGAGAAGAATTGTTACTATTCAAGAGCGCTAACAAAAGGAAAATGGCATGGATTGAGGATATACTAAGAAGAGATTGTTCGCAGAGAAAACTCATTTCTGGGCAGGTAAGCCGAATGAGAAGGAAAGGAGAGAGGATTAGTACGCCCTCCAGTCAGGAAGGATGAAAGGTCCTTTTTAGGGCTGAAGGACACTCAGGAAACAGAGATGTGGAGATCCGGTTTATACATGTCCTTAAATATACCTTACCTGACAGTTAACTCAAAAAGTAACTCCAAAAGAAGTGATCTATGACTAAATGAGTTCTTCAAGAAAGTTTCTCTTTATATAGAGGGATATGTTATTAGGTACCTATGGTATTAATCCATATTTTCAGAGATCACAAAATAGGATGGAAACCACAAATGAGATAAAGAAATACTGTTAAGAAATCAGTAGAGATAGCGGCGGATGTAAAGTTATAAAGCGGAAGAAGGAAAATAAAATGTTTGAACGAGTTAAAGGCAAAAAAAGTCTATCACCGATAGGAAAGGAGGCATTTAATAGTATTAACCACAACTTTATGAAATTTCATGATGAAGAAAGACAACGAAAAAAGCGACGTTTTTCTGCTGAACTTCTTCAAGGAAGGAGTGATTGGTAAGAAGATTATTTTTAATCGATTGGCGCCAACGATCTGCCGTTAGGCATAGCCTTATGACAATGACTCTATCTTAAAACAGGAATATGTGACAATATTATTTTGCAATTACAATTGAAACATATTTTAATGGTGTTAGAAACGAGAGATTATATGAGTATTTATATCATCTTATGGAAATTTCTATAAACAGAAAAATATTCACAATACTGTCATGAAATTGGTTAGGAATTAGGCAATAGTTTGATTAAGAATTAATTTTTCCAAAGCCGCTTCTCAGTAAGCTCGGAATACCATTAACAATTCATCAATAAAAGTTTTACATTAGTGACAAGCAAATTTATTTGTAAATTTATTCCACGGTGGAGAGTCACTCGGAATTTTTACCTAATCATGTATTGTAAGCCATAGAAACATGAATAGAAAGTAATAAAAAATGTTTCAAAAGTTTCAACCATTTAGGTTGCAATAATTTCTTCTGAAATATTCAACTTTGACATCTGAGCCTCCCTTTTTATGAAAAATTGCCACTCCGCTTCTACGAAATAACAAATAACTTCTCTGATGTCACAAGACCGCTTTATTTATCATTTTTACTTTTATATTTGGGTAGATGTATTGTTACTGCATTTAGTTGAGTTCTTGGTTACGGAATGGAGAGACTGGGTTCTAATCCCAGTGACGTCTCTGGACCTCTCCAGTTAAACTCTAGCTGGGTGATTCTCTGGGTATAACATAAGCCTTTTTGGGAAACTGCAGGCGGCTGAGGGAAAGGAACTGATAGCTACCCCCTTACCCGATTTGCGAATTTCGCAGGCTATTAAGATTTGTATTTTGAGAGTTCTTCCAATGTAAGTTTATCGTATACAACGTCTTCCATCATTCTCTATCATTTCATTGGTTATCTTATATTCCCTTTTTTTCTGATTTCTCTAACTGCTTCTGCTCTTCAGCTTTTCTGCGGTCTTTCTCCGAGGTGCTAGGTCTCCATATATAAAGACGAACATCCCGTTAAAAATGTTGCTTTGTGTTTTTATTAGGCCTTAGGTCTGTCTCCACCTATCACAACGACCTTCTGTTCGAAAATTTTGGTTTTTATATTTAATCGAGAAGGAATGAATGGATAAAATTATTTTAGCGGATTCGAAAGCCGATCGCGTTCCATGATCACTTCATTCCGAAAGTCGGTGATTGCAGGTGTGAACACACCTCCTCCATCTGCCCAAAATCGAGCCTGCAGACGACTCCACCTGAGTCTACTCCGTGACGGCCAACCGTGGCTCACTTTGGCGCGGCGCTCTCGTGTGAAAATTCGGCGTGGGAAATGGGCGTGGGCACCACTATTCGAGGGATTCGTGGGACAGAGGCGACGGCCGTATTTAGAAGCCGTGCAGATGTCCTTGTTTCGTTGGACCGGGATGAGAACGGGCTGACTTTCTCCGTACAATGCATTCCACTGATTGGTGGAAGGTCAGGGGTATCGTTATAATTAGTGTTAGCCGATGATTTTAATGAGCACTGAAGTGCTGTGACCACCGTAACATGTAAACTACGTAAAAATCATTTAAGAAGTCAATGGAAGGTTTGTGTTACCTTTTTTCTAATATGGAACGTGATAAAAGATATCCTCCCTTAAATATCGAAGTGTAGAGGGTTCATATACCGAAAAGTAGATAAATATTATTCTGCTCTCTCCTTAAATTATCAATCACAATGGACTGACATATTTTGTTTTAACGCGCATCGCACCTTTATTAAAGTAAATGGAAGTTTGCAAAGATAATATTTCATGCTATAGAAATGAGCTGTCTGAATGAGCTCTCGAAAATTTACGCTCACACTGTAATTGAAAACTATATTTCTTATACGAAATCACCCACCTTTTGAAGACGGTTATCCTATTTAATAAATTACAAAAATAATAACTTTTTAATAAATTCACCCCTGATATATTCTAATTTCCCCTTAAATCATTTAGGCATTCACTAAGTCATTTTATCACTCTTGTTAGATATATTTGTGCCCCAGGTAAACAGGGAAATTAGAACACTAACTCATAAAAATCAATGATAGTAGGAGTTAATATCCCGTATAGTTGATTATCGTATCCCCGTCTGTGAAAATACTAGACGTTAAAAGTTAAAATTAATCTGGTAAAAGTAGTATAATCCTTATGTACAATCGCGTACTTTTACAAATAGGGCTAGAAGAGAACGAATTCCTAGCCTCACGTTTTATTACTATAAATTGATTTTGATTAGCCAATCACCGCTTTATAACTTGGGTATTGGAATTTATTTTGTTTTCAGAAGAGATTTAGGAGATCTGGAAAGTAAGATTTCAGGATAGGATTGGCATTCAGAAAAATGTTATTCAAATGCGGATGTAAGAGAGGATACAACAGGTCTATGTCGAATTCCACGTTAAATAAATGGTTCCCTGGTGGTTTACATTGGGAAGAGATTAATGCCATGCCTTCATCCCATAACTCCATAACAATTCTATTGTCTCACGCCAACCAATTTTACAGTTTATTGCAACGGGTAACTACATAACAACTAAACTCGAGTCATGGGATTTGAATCCCTCTCTAATAATAAACGATGTGGCATCCATACACAAACAACTCATCGTTTTTCTCTACTTATGTAGGCTCTTTAATTCATCTCGCCTGCCAATCCGAATGCATATGAAAGAGGTCTCATATTACTGCATATATTTACTGTTGAATATTTTATTTGCCAAAATATGGACCTCAATTATTTCACTGTTCGAGGAACGTATTTTTTCACAGATTTTTATTACGTATAAGGCGTTTCGCCATGATAGGGCATCTTAAGTAGAAGTAAATTCTACAAGATTGCTGTCTTGAAATAACTTATGTTCCGCACACCTAGGATTTAATATTACTTCCCAATTATGTAATTTTTTGGGTGTATTAAGAGGTTGTTAAAAATATTTGGCACAAGAGCATAACTTGATGCATAAATACAAGATTATCCCCCCTGTTCTATTATATTTTTGAATTCGCTCATTTAGGTAAAATCTTCTTTCACTATTTCCACACACACACTATTCTTTTTTATTCTTCTATTATTGGTCGCTATTCGTTCTCGTCTTCCCTTTCTCTGCCGTGACATGAGATGTCACTCTATTAAACAGCTTACTGAAGCGGATATATCATTCAGCCCTTCAATTAAAGATCGGTATAAATCAACTGTCGGGAAGATTATTGTTAACCAGTCCATCGGTCGTGTTATCACTTCTGACACAACTTGTTTTGATAATATTGAGTTACCTAATGAAGTTCAAAACTCAAAGTTTACATCTGAGTTGAAATGTGTTTAAAGTATTAAAAAATAAAGGTTAGGAAAAATATTAAATACAATATATTTTAAAAACACACAGTAAAAGTCCAAGTCTTGCTTCGGATATACATTCTGTAGGTGAGTGATAATATTTAATCGCTGCCTAATTGAATATACACACAGCTTACTTTTAAATCGCTTTTCCTTTAGTTACAAAATATACTTGCATATTATTTCCATTTTGAAAATATATGTTAACTGCAGTGTTTCATTATAATAACAAAATAATATTTTATTTCTATTTATTAAAAGACATCCATTTTATTGAGTTGCGTTTCCAGATTCACATCCTATGGTTTGTAGTTATTATAATTCTCCTTCAATTATTTACAGCAGGATCCTTAAACCATTATTGCTGGTATAGCATCCATTTATTGGTAGTAGTAGTATTATTGTTTATAAGGTGCTTCGACGGCTATGGTCATTTTGCACTTCTTCAAGTAATGAAAAAAACCCATCTGGACAAACACAACACCCATGCCCTGGGCGGGATTAGAACCCGCGACCCTTGGGTAAGCCGGCGAGCATGCCACTTGGCCAACCCGTTCGGCGCATCCATTTATTGATGGTGAAGATAAAACTCATCTTATGGTTATAAAGTTGTATTGGTAGTATGTAAGGATCACTCAATTGTTCGTTGTAAAACAGCAGGTAATTTATGTATGATTGGGTGTTTTCCCGGCGCACGATTCTGGTGAAGTCTTCGCGGGTTTTTCACCGAGTTAAGGTTTCAGCTAGCGACGTTTCAATGGATACCTCCGCCATCGTCCTCAGGGTGCTGATGACGCCCTGAGGAACCCGCGAAGATTTCATCAGAACGAGTAATCATTACCTTTTATAAACACTTTGTAGCGGCAAAAGTTAATTTTATTTTTTATTCTTAGCTTAAGGTGCAAAAAATGTATGGCATAATAGTCACCGAGACTTAAGCGGTAGAGACAGAGGTGGAAATTATTCAATTTGCGTACCACTATTTAAAATATTAGAAAAAGCTTTTTTCGAACGTTATTCTTCGCATTGGGGAAGAGAAAGAAGCCGAATATGGTCCTGTATGGCCTGTAGATAGAATGAGGAACACCTTCAAATTAATTTTTTTGAGAAAGTATTCGGCAACAATATTTGCATTGAACTGCCCTGGATTACCACTAAGCATCCAGACTGTTTCTTTGAAATTTGAACATACACGAATAATATGGAGAACTGGTGGATTTTTTGGTCGTTTTGAAAACTTTTCGTCCATCCAAAAAGTTTGTTTGATTGTTAAAGTTGAGTCGCACTGATATTACTTTCTATGAACATGGAAATATGATTTTACCTAAATGCTCGCAGCAAAAATCACGCTTCAGATATTCTTGATGTGGTGATACTGTAAATTTCCGAAAAGAGAGTTGATGTTTCGTCTTGGGTAGAAAGCATAATTATGTAGGAAATATTTTAGAGGAAGGTGTGCATAAACTGTACTACGTTTAAAAGGATTAATTTTGGTAAATTATGTATTTCATACGACGTTGAAATTAATACCCAAACCCTAAGTTAAAACACGAAAAAAGGGTATGGTGCTTTTTGGTCTCGAAGTATGGTTCCCGAGGAAGTAGGATGAGAACATAACTTAAACTATTTTTATTTAGTTTTGGAGATGAATGAAGTTTAACTGGCCGAAAAGGAAGTCAAACGATTGATTTTTAAACTTAATAGTGAAGGAAGAAAGTTGTTAGAGATCGGTTACAAAGAGTTAACAAAAATTTGAAGTTCGTGGTGTATGACGGAATAATCGATAAGACAGACAAAGAAATAATTAAGCATTGTGTAAAGAATAATGGCTATTAGTACAAATCAAGAATTAAAGAAACTCGTTTATATATGAATTTTAATATATTTAGCAAGTGAATAACATTAAAGCTCTTAAATAGTCTTAAATAAGAGATAATACAAATATAATATCGAAAATAAAGCTTTAATATTGTAACCACTTATCAATAGCGGCGAGGAAAATTTGTCAATAGATTCAGCATTGTGTATGATTGGAATGTTTTGGGGAACGAGGGAGGAAATAATATGGCTTCAGAGTATTTGGCTTTGCCATAAAAATTGACTCAGGATTACTTGGTAGAGTTTTGTTGGAGAGCATACTTTTTGATAAAGAATACGTTATATAAATGCCAAAAGCGAAGAAAATATACTTGTAAAAGACATTGGGAGATAGAGAGGATATAACTTAAGCAATACAACGGTTACCCCGGTACAGGAACAGCGCAATGAACTCAGATAGTTTATCTTTAATACAATTTAGTCCCGATGACATGAACTTTAAAGTTATAATCATATACGAAATGAGGTTACGTTAATGGAATACTGGAGTGAATAAATGGAAGAAAAATTATTGTGGGTGTTATAAGAAAGACAAAAGGAAACTGAATGGGAGATATTTTAAGAAACGACTGTTAAGTGAAAAGTTTAATTGAGGGAAAGATTGAGGAAAAGAAGGTAGATAAAGAATGCGACAATTTAGTGACAAATATAAATATGAGATTATCGTATGAATAGCTGAGGGAGGCAGCACAGGACCGGACAACATGGAGTGCATAGTTAAATTGAAACTTGTTCGAAAACAGATCCACCCAGGAAGAAGAAGAATGGAATACAAAGGATATTAAAGGGATGAATAGTGAGATACCAATTATATTTCGATATAATTGCAAGGGTTGGTTAAATGGAGTGGGCAGGTACAATGGAGTGGTTAGATAATAAAATAGGAATGAGAAAGTCTGCAGAGAAAATATTAAGAAATATTTTTAATAATTGGAAATAGATAGAATTAAATAAAAGAAGAGGGTAAATTACATTATGTGAGTGAATAAATGGAAATAAATAATAGATTTAAGGAATCTTAATGCCAGCGGGGATTAAAATTTATGAGAAAAGTTTACAGACGGAATACTAGATCCGATGTAAGGAAATGCAAAATAACTCTCAAGCTTAAGGGTAGATGTAATACTTTAAGTTATGAGGAATAGGACACCAGAGCTTTTAACTAATCCAATAATTTGGGAGAGATGGAAATATTTGATTGAGAAACTCTACGGTAACACATAAGACTGTAGGTTATGATTAAAAATTAGGAAAGGATCAAGGAAAGATTACAAATTCCATGAAACTAGCAGAGGTCCAGGTATTTTAGAAGAGAAAATATGAAATTAAATTTTTTGAGAACCATAGAAAGGTAACCGCCCAAACAATTGAATGTAGGATGCCAAAAATAGTATAGATATCGAACTTTCATTATAACTATGCTATAGCTATTACAGCTAGCTCTTTATCATTCCAATTGAGAAGATCTAGGATCTAGCGGCAATAATGAAATAAGATCTGGGTGTAACTGATGTTTTCATAATGGAAATCTAATGAAAAAACTAATTTTCATACATCTATAATTAATATAAAAATCATTGAATTAAAAAAATATAGATCTCGAATCCAAAAATCGATTAGGATAAAATGACTTTTTAATTAAATTTTGACTATATTCACTACATGAACTGGGTAAAAAGACTAAATTGCTCTAAAAATATAGGCCAGGCGTATAAAAAAATGAACCTTTGAGGAAAAAAGATTAAATTACTTTTCACCTTTTTAAAGCCTTAAAACGCACTGGAATTCGTTTCAGGGAGTTGCCTGATTTTTTCAAAAGGTTCAAAATAAATTGCTCCCTTCCACTCTTCCTCATTTACTGGATAACCTAAATTCTAGAGGTACCTACTTCCGCATCACCGATTCAGTCGCGGCCGCACGACTGCGTCAAAGGCTATGCTAACAAATATAAAATTGTCAATAAAAGCAATCGTGACGAGCACAGCAAAACAACATTGCAACTCTACTGTTTTATTTGTTTATCGCAATAGAGAGAGTACACCAAGTCAAGCCAAAACTTTTTCTAAAATATAATCCATATTATATTTCACATTTATTTCATTTCCTCAGAAAGTTTTAAGGATTCTTTTACATTGCTTTCTTTACTAGAAAAACACTATTATATATTTTTCCAGTAGCATAATAAACCTTTATCATTAGGGAATTTATAACTATCACTTGAGAAAAGATAATTACTCAGTTAATAGAGTATAATTCTATTGGTCGAGACGAACATTTTTAGCAGAAGAAAATTATGAGAAGAAATTGTATATTTATAGACCGATGTATGAGGGTATGTCTCCTCACTCTATGTTGAAAATAATGCTGGGAAATAATGAGCATTAATCGATGTAAGGGAATGACCTCGTGGAGTGTTATAAAAAAATGAAACATTCCCATTCGTATAGAAGCAGATTGGCGTGTTACTGCGTGTAATTTCCCTCTCTTCCGTGGGCGAGGCCGGGGCTGTCCCCTGTCATTCACCTCACGGAATACCCAACAATGCCAGGCAGAGCACTTTTCAGAAACACAAAAGAACTGGCGCGCCCTCCTCCCAATTGAAGAATTCAGTCGGCTGAGCTTCCCATGGCTCTAATTAAACATTCCTTACTGCCAGATTGGTTAATGTTAAAGTTTTTAGACCAAAATTATATGGGATAATTCCGAGCAAGAAATGACAATCATTTAATAATGTCCAAATGAACTTATATTTAGCACATTTCATCTATCAAAACTCGAAAAACTTGAGCAAAATAGCTACTTTTTAAAAATCAAGAATTCGAATTATATACTTTCAATATTCTATGAACTAGACGGAGCTTTGAAGGCTGATCCAATGTATTCTGCACGCATAATTTTTTCCACATTTTAGTCTCGTAAAGTGTGTCATTTACTAAATCCTCACAGTTTCATTTTACCTGAATTTCTCTTAGATGATGTAATACCTCTAAAACACGTATGAATATGATGTATTACTTCTAAATCTCATATACAGAAATAATAATTTTGTGTCAGATTTATAGTCCATGATACGGAAAGAAATAATGAAAGCAACAAATGGAACAATGAATGACGCTGAAAGGAAAGATGATCTGAGAGTCGAACAATGCTCCACTGAATAAAGTCGGGAATTGAGTATGCCTAGTTTCCACTTTTTGCTTTTAAGATAGTTTTTATCATTGATTCCTTCACTTATAACGCTTGCTATACGTTAAATCGTTTAGGGGTAAATCTTACGTTCCTATTCACCTGGTCACGGTGATGATTCATTCAATACCGTTAATTCTAATGTATCACCAAAGTCTAGGTACCAGCTAAGCTACATATATCTCAATCACATTCACTTTTTATTATCTTGTTAACATTTTTACTGTCGTATTAAATTACACAATTAATCATTGATCTGTAATAAAATTTTATTACAGATTTCTTTACCGTAGTATACTACATATAGTATTTTGGCTTAGTTAAAAAAATGAGTGCGTCATTCCAAATGAATATATTTCCTATAAACGAATTGTTATTCTCTTGTCCTACATTGTCCATACAACCTCTCGTCCATGAATTTTGCCTTCTCTACTCTTTGCTCCACTTTATGTCCAACATTTTCACTAATTTGTTAATGATGCAAAAGCATTTTTTACGAGAGTTCTCGGATATACGTGTGCCCAAGTTGTTGAAGGAACGGAAACACCTCCGTATTGACGTAGAGCAGTACATGCGGGACACTTTTAACTATGATCCTCAATTTCTCCACTCCATGGTAACTGAAAATTAGCCATGGATATATGGGTAGGACACGAAAACAAAATCCCAGTCATCACAATGGAAGCAGTCCTAGAATGTCTTATACACTCCTCCTATATTTCACCTCTTTGAATATCATGCTGTTTCCTTACCTATTCCCACTCCCCTTGAATAATCATCATTATGCATTCCAAATATTATACCACCACCCTACCGACTTATATTGACTAAATGTACATTTATTTCTCACTTCCTTCCAAGTTACTCTTCTGCCTTTCATTAGTCACCTTCTTAATTCAACCTCCTCCATTTTGAATATATAACACCAAATATGTATAGATGTGCCTGAGGAATCTACTATTTTAGAGAATCGGTAGTTATTTTAATAACATTCTGAAAAACGTACAAATTATTCTCTTTTACGGGATAAAATATTATGGACCACTTCATCTCAAGGTATGTTCTTGGACCACTTTTTTCATAAATTTATTAAATAATCTCCTGAAAAATTATTAGAAATGATTATATTGTCACCAAAAAAATGTGATAAGGAGAGATCGTGATGTGACTCATGTCATAAATATAAAATGACAATTTGTAAAAGAAAATAAGTTGGAGATAATACCCTGTGAAACTATTTTTTTTTTATTCAAAGGCAAATGTAACGAACATTGACTACAAATTGGTGAACTTATCTCTAAAAATATTATTAGAAAATATTCAAACGTCTTATTAAATAAGAATTTAGAATGGTGCCAAATTTTGGAATGTATTTCTAAAAAATATTTCCGTAAATCGGGTTAGTTGGTGAGAAACCTAAATAGTAGCTGTGCAATCACCAAGAAAAAGTCGGGACGTGACATACAAGTATAGTAATATATCACCTTTATAAGAATGGGAATGTTAAAATACTGGATACACACTAAAAATAAAGTCGTTAGGATTGGAGAAGCCAGGTGTATGGGAAGCGTCGGATGGATCCTGAAAATTTTAGGCGGGAACACTTTTAAAATTAGGACACAGGTTACAAAATGTTGACTGCTACATATACCCAAGGGTTAAAGGCATTTACTAAAGAAAGAAAAACCAAAATTCATTGAAAAAATAGCATATACACAAGTTTAAATACTGAATAAAAAGTACCAACATAAAAAATATCAAACCAAACAATAGTTTAACGGACACTCTACCTAAAAAACTATTAACGCCTTTCCAAAAAAATCTTATATATTAAAAAACGTGAAAAATATCTGAGACTATCACTATAGATTTGTGTAAAGCAAATATTGATTTATTTCAATCTTTGAACATATGAGGTGCATTCAAGTTATAAGACTTCCGATTTTTTTTCTAACTAATTATTCACCTTAAAAACAATGAAACATGTATTACTTTTCGACGTAATCTCCCTGCAGCCGCATACATTTATCTCAACGTCGACGACATGATTCTATGGCCGCGGTGAAGACTTCTTTAGGAGTCTGTTTTGACCACTGGAAAATCGCTGTGACGCTGTCGGT
>WURS02160254.1:0-21468 GCA_011762765.2 Rhinocypha anisoptera
CCATTCACTTGGTCAGTCGCAGGGGGAAGCGAAAGACTCTCCCTAACGGCCCCCTCCCTCGTTACCTACCCTCCCACACATTCTGGCGTTCTCGCAGTATTCATCAACGAATGGAAAGCGCCGCGCGGCTCGTCGATAAACGGGGACGAGATCCACTCCGGCACGGCGCGGAAAGACGGACAAGGCAACCGAGGTGCGACCGCACGCGTCCGACGGTTTCCATTAACTCTTTCAACGTCATCGCATTTGAGGGGGCGAACGCTGCTTTCCCACTTTGATGGAGTTTGTCATACCCCGAGGAATTTTCAAGCCCTGATTTTCTTTATTCGCAGCGGTGAATTTAAAAATCAGCATCGTACGAAAAATTATGGACGCCCGAGTTTTAAAAGAAAAAGGCTCAATCACACTTCATTCGCAAGAAAATGGCTCAATCGATCTCAACGCCATTGATACATAATTTTAGCTTGTTTCATGCTGCGTTGTATGGTGTAAGACAAAAAAATCACGCCTTTTATTGACGCACCGTTATTTTGGAATAAACAAATAAAGTGCATATTTTTTCGCCTTCCGGCACGAACCCAAAACTTTAAACCTCTGTAAAACCACAACAGAGATACTTTATGGAACTAGACATTGGCGTTATTAACATCTGGATTAATCCTTTATCAATATGTATGCCAACTATTATGCCCTTTAAGTTAAAACAAGAGATGTTGTTGTAAAAAATGTAAAACAACTTTTCACGTCAACGAGTGGCTGTATTCTATCAAGGTTTGTACCGTTTTAAAACTTTTTTTTATTGAATGAACAAGTAATGCTAAAATGTGAAGTGCGTGGATATAATTTATGACTACTTTTTATTTGATTTCTTTGTTTTAAGGAATAAAAAATATTGCAGGCACTGCTTACCCGGTCTCTAACGTTCCCTATCCTAAAAAAAATCAGAATGCGTGATAAATTTGTAGTTCCCTTGTAATAGTTGACTAGTTTGTAAACATGCGTGTTTAGGATGGGTGTTTGGGGGAGAAAAGTGCTACAGATCTTAATTTGAAGTTGACCAGAGAGAAAATAAAATCTGGGACAATAAACCGTGAGTCCTGCAGTGAAAAGAGCACACGGTTGTTTAATTTCAGGGAATAATGTAGATAAGAAATAATATAATAATAAAACGCTCGTTGGGCTGTTTAAGTGCAGAGTCTTACCCACAGTGACAATTCGTCTCCCAGGAATGGTTTGGTACTTGCTAAGTCGCAACCGTATCTTCTGTTAGGGGTCTTCAGTCTAGGATTGAGTGACTGTGGTCCTCCCTCAATCCTTCCCTATCTAATACTAATACTCTTACGATCTGGTAGTTTTTCTTTCAGACTTCCCTTTTTGAGTTCCCTAGGAATTTTTTCCACGGTTTCCTAATAGGACTTTAGCTTCTATTTTTCCTTAAGATCAATTATTCACGGATTTCAAATTCCTCAGGGCGTATCCAATCGAACTGTTTCATCTACTTCTTACAGTACTTATTGTATTCTCTTCTTTAAATCTTATCTACTCTTCTGTTTCTCACCCAATCCGTCCACTTGATCTTCAAAATTCGCCTCCAGCAACATGTATCGAAGCCTTATACTCTTCTCTAGTCTGTTTTTCCAATGATCCATTTCTCTGTACCAAAAAGAGCCATATGCTCCACACACAACATTTTCGCATATTGCATTGCTCAAAACAAACAATAAAAGAATCCCTAGATTTTAAATATCTATTACATTCTCTTTAAAGCACTAAATCACTACAGTTTTTGACTTTCTCTCGAAAAAACCGTTGACTGTTTAAAATGTTGCATGTCTGGTTAGTAGACCAAACGTCAGAATTGCGTTCAAGTTAACATAGACTCCCCATAGCTCACCTACGCTATTTCCCGTAGCAGAAACGAAGCATTATGGGTCGTGTATTAGGTAGGTTTAGAATGTAGCACGTTTGCAGTGGTTTACCATGTTACTTTCATCGCTCTGAATTCAGGCAAAAGAATAGCCTAACCAATATAGGTGCTGAGTTCAATAAATTACGTTGTGGAAAGATGATACTAAAAGATCGCTCATTAGGTTTATTTAAACTGTAGAATTAGCACGATTAGAAATTTTAGGATTTCATTTTGCTAATAGTTGCGCTGTATTCGAAGTCCAAAGAAAGGTAATCCATAGTTCTTCTACAATCATGGCTTTCTCTGAGAATTCTTTAAATTTGATTCACAAGAGAGATTCTCGATTTAAAAAAAAACTGCGTACGTTTTTATATACACACCTTCAATGATGGGAGAGCATTCCTAAGATATGCATTTTCTTTATTGTTTATAGGAAATAATTTTTAACGTGAAGAAGGAAGAAAAATAACTAATGTAGGTGTATTTCTTGTTTTAAGACCGCCACGGGCTCGCGTATTGAGCAGTACCAACAGCCATTATATAGTTCAGAAGAACCATAGTGTATTAAATAAATTCATATTAGGATAAATTCGAACATAATATATCTTTAAATACCATAAATATTATTTATTTAGCAGGAAAACAAAATAAAATGACTGTCGTTATGGACAGAGTGAGGTTGTTTACTTGAGGGTGCAACAATATGATGAGAAGCCGGAATATTAGGTGGAGATATACTTATTTTAAAATGTTCAAAATTAATAATAATTTAACAATAAAGATTAATTTTTTCTAATGATTTCAGTGTAATTAAACTGTTTTTCACTTTAAGAAATTGCCTATCTGAATTTTAGCTTCTGCCGTTTGCAGATAAACAATCCACTTTCAACAGATACTTAATAATTGTAACTGTTGATTTTTTGTCATTCATCATTTCGACTCCGTTTCGTTAACACCGTTGTCGTTCTAGTAGGGGGCATTGACCCCTGAATCCCTTTCCCAATATGCCTGAAATTAAACCTATTGTCGCAGTGAGAGCGATCGACGCTCTAAATGAAGGCGAAGGAACCACGGCGAAGAAAGTGACGAGATATTTGCATATGACTCTGAAGAATGGATGTGAGGTGACAGAAAAAGACGTGGCTCTTGCGCTGAGGAAGGCCATCGACAAAGGAGCGGTTGTGGTTGAGAAAGGAAAATACCGAACCGTTCCGGATGAAGCCCCTGACTGCGACGGACGACGAAGGAGGAGGCGAAGTCGAGGCCGAGGAGGGAGGAAGAGGCGCCGTAGCCGTTCAAGGGGAGGGAGAAGATCGTCGAGGAGAGGAAGTAGTAGCAGCAGAAGGCGTCAGAGGTCATGATACTCACATCAACAGAAATATAGTTTAATGTCCATAACTACAACATAGACCGACCTACTACAGCGACAACGGGATTTATAAAATTCTTGTATAAATTTTAGCTTCATTGTACCTTAATGATCATAAACAGTAATTAAATTATTTTATATCCAATAATGGTTTTATTTAATAACCAATCAACTCCTTAGGAAGAAAGTGCTAATAAGTTCTTAAACCTGATTGCTATAATTTATTTTTGGTCTTTGCTCATTACGGGATGACCATTACTCATCGGGGATTCCCTAAGATTTTACTGTTCCACATCTGGTTCCTCAGGAACAGATACTTAAGTGATAATGGACCATAATAGACTATAAAGAGAATGAAACCCGCCGTCTCTGCCATAACGCGTAAGCTTCACATTTACCACGCATGTTTACAGTCACGGCTGGTAGAAGGAAAGGGTAATTGGAACTTGTTGGGTAGTAGGGTTGTTTTCGTAAATTAAAGAATTTATGCAATATCAGGTTATGAGTAAATATCTCGAGTTGAAACAGTTCATTTGCGTAGTGTTTTTTTATTTTATGCGTAACCAAAATAAATAGTTGCATTACTAGCCCTAACGTTCCGGTTTAACTGAAATATTGCTTGCGATTTAAAGTTATTTTTATTGTTCCAGCATGAATTTTAATAGCACTTTAATTTGGTACTTAATTTATATATATTATAATAATAAGATTTGAAATCAATATTATGACATTCTGATATCACAAAATTCGTTTCCAGTTGTATTTACACTTTTTTCTGACCTTATTCAAGCTAATGTGTCTATGAATTTTCTACTTCTAGCTCCCATTTATCGTCTGTTACTTCATTCAACACTATAATTACCCCTCATCCATTTTTTCCTGAGATCTCTAAAAGATTAATCTTTTTGCCTAACATGGTTACCTTCTCGACGTTCATCTTCCTCTCCGGCTATTATGCCTGCCCAATCCTTTTGTGCACTCACTTTATACCCGAATTTTTACTCCTGGACTTCTTTCCCTCACAGAGAAAATTCCGGTACCAACCTATACATACAATTTTTCACGATTCCTAAGTAAATTCTCAATAGTTCGAACCTGTTCTAGAATTATCCCTTCGCTCAAGCAATCACCCTCCTAAATTCCATCCATCGTTTCTTTTATCAGAGTAAAATACTTCCAAAATGATTACACTTTTCTTCCTGAGCCTTTATGTCTTCCTGGTTTAATATTTAACTTTTCACTCACTTTTACGAAACTAAAATTGATTTCAACTCTTTATGTTTCTTCATTTTATAATAAGATAAAAGTAAATTCGGCACTCAGCCATTAAACGAACGTAACGGTGGAAATTATGCGTCCATCCTATGAAGTATTCCAAAGTTAGCAAGTGATAGTTCTTTGCTTTTAACAGCACTATACCATAATACATTATTCACTTAAACAAAGAAAGCTTGATTTAGCCTCTTAGAAAATAACTATATTTAGGCAACCTTCGGTATAATTTTTGAATGCATTAATATATGTATAAAGCTTACTTTTTCAGATTAAACGAGAAATTTTGAAATTAAAAAAGAGGAGTACTTAGAAAGATGAAGGCCCTAAAACGAAATATATATGCCTTCTTTAGACATATCTAATATTTTCCTATCTTTAGAAATTTAATTCGTCTTAACACGTTTTATACCTTCAATAAATATCTTTTAAACCTTATAGACAAATGATCACTACAATAAAGTAACGTCAGAGTAAATTAGTTTTACATTAGCTAATAGAATTAGCGTTAGCTACTATGAGGGGAGGACGCAGGATCAAGTGGTTTGCTGAGACATTAAGTATTATATTACCCGAATTTACGACAATGGATAAATTGAGGGAGATGGAGGCAATGTAGAAGAAGGATAAGAAAATCCTGAAAAAATCCTAGGGTCCTGAACAAATCTAGCAGGGATTTGGCAGATGGAGAGGAATGTGGAACTGAAAAAGAGAAGGGAGATAATCACCAAGACTATGCACAAAAGGACACATGAGTTCTATTAACACTTTAAGAGAATGTATGAAAGTAGTTTCACAATGAGGGACTTTGGATAAATGCCGAGATTGAAGACTTCCACGAAGAAGATGTAAGAGGTAAGGGAATACCTAAGTGACATCAAATTAATAGAGTTCTGGGTCCTAGGGAAACACTGGGAGACGATGAACGGCCTCAGCTGGACGACGAAGTTGACAAAGATAATGATGACAGAAAAAGAAATACAGAAGATAAATGACTAAATTTAGAGATACTGGGAGTAAAGCAAAAACATAAAATGTTGTTTTTGTTTTGTTGTGTTGTGAAGATTGTTACACTCTTAAGGTGACCAATTTTGATAGAAATTTCAGGGACATTTATTCTTTGCTGTTACAAAGAATCGGTTGCCTGCGAGCTACAGGAGAAGGCGTTACTTCAATGAAAGATTTTCATGATGTATAATTCACGAGGAAATACATTCCATAAATGAACGATGGATAAGATAAAGGTTCTGTTATTCATTGTTCATTTTCATATGAAGTTATACCACGGAATTATATATTCCGTGGTTACTCCTCATCCCATATAAGATTCTCAAATCAACCGGAAGAAAAACAGATATTTAGAATTACTAATTTCATATTTTAATTATGCTGAGAAGTCTAAATAAACACCTACGATTCAATTAATGGACTAATTTAAGTATCTGTAATCTATGATAATTAATAGATACGTGTATATATACATTCGTATTTTATATATCCTTAGTAATAATGATAGATTACTAACCAAAATATATTGTAAAATCAATTAGATACCCTTGTTTCAACTAAAGCACCAAGTTGAACGGAAGTGACAAAAACAACATAGGTATAGAGTATTGAAAACATAAGAAAAGGGAATAAAATAATAATTCGTTCTAGCATTCCAAAAAGAAACAGTGATGCATAGTCATAACACGGAATAGCATAATTATATTCTGTGGCCATAATATATAAAAAATCATCGAAGAATAAAAAACAAGACAAATTCGATATAAAGGACTCATACATATAATTCGTGTCAAGGATGCCGTCGCAAGATGAGTTTTAAGAAGCAAATATCCCGGAGTGTACGCGCAAGTGCCCATTAAATTCCACTGCATAATAGGCACACGCGAAGTACAACCCGAAAAACTTGATTCTTCAGAGGCATACATATTTTTACATAAGCATAGGCAAAGTAAAGAGGTTATTCGTATTGCATGCAGCATGGAGAACTGACATAGCATTTTGAAATCCATTCTGAACAAAAATATCAACATCAAACGAGATTTCATACTGCCAAAAATAAAAGGATAAGAAAAAACTATAAAATGAAGTCCTATAAATATTATTTTTTTAGCTGGAAAACAAATATTGGTTGTCGTTAAGATAAAGGTGAGTTTATTTACTTGATGAACGGGCAATAATATGTTGCGTAGCCAGAATATTATAAGAGGTGCATCTACTTTAAAATATTCGAAATGGTGAATGATTTAGCATTAAATATTTATATTTTATATTGACTTTCAAATCCTACTTTGTGATATCAGCTATCTACATTTGCATTTTGGTTGTTTGCAGAGAAACTATCTATCCATTTTCAATAGATACGTAATAATAGTAACTGTTGATTTTTTATCATTCATCATTTGGGCCCCACTAAGTTATCAACGTTGTCTCTGTAGTAGGGGACCAAACCCTCTAAATTCCTCTCCCACAATGCCTAGAATTAAAACTATTGCCACAGTGAGAGCCATCGACGCTCTAAATGAAGGCGATGGAGCCACGGCGAAGAAAGTGACGAAATTTTTGCAGTTGACTCTGAAGAATGGATTTGCGGTGACGGATAAGGACGTTGCCCTTGTGTTGAGGAAGGCGATTGATAGAGGAGTGGTTGTGGTTGAGAAAGGTAAATACCGAACTGTTCCGGTCGAGGCCTCAGAACTCGACGGACGACGAAGGAGGCGAAGTCGAGGCCGAGGAGGGAGGAAGAGGCGCCGTAGCCGTTCAAGGAGAGGCAGAAGATCGTCGAGGAGAGGAAGTAGTAGCAGCAGAACGCGCGAGAGAGCAACGTGCTCACATTAACAGTAACTTAGTTTGATGTCGTTCATTTCACCTAAGATCAACCTACTGCAGAGACCACGGAGTTAAAAAAAATTCTTGTATACATTTGTTTCATTGTACATTAATGACTTTATTCCGGCTATGGTTTTATATTATAACCAATCAACTCCGAAGGAAGTTAGTCCTAATATTATGAGTCAAAACAATGCTGCAATTACTTTTTGCTCTCTACTAATTACTGTATGAACAATATTCATAGGCAATTCCCTAGACCTCTAGTGCTTGTCATCTTGTTTCTCATGGACCAAGTATTAGACTTTTCACTAAACTTCTATGAGTGGTACATCACTGTAATCCTCGTGACTCAAGCCTTCTTTAAACTTGTTTATCCTCGTTAATGATCATATAGCAAACTAATGATGTAGATACATTTAAAAAAATTTCATATGCTAAAGGATTTACTTATAATAGTACCTTATTAATGCCACCAATGTTTTCGGTCTCATATGCCGGGTGAGCAAGAAAATATATTTATTTTTCTCATTCTCTTTAATCCCGCGCTAATTTAATTCCATCACGGAACAAATTCCGATGCCATACAACTCTAGCCTACACCTTTTTAGTTTTCAGCAATATTTAATAAAGTGTCTGTCATTGCAAACCCTTCTTCTTTAATTGGTGGTTTCAATGTTATATTTTTTCATCATTTTTCATTTATTCATTTTTCACTACAGTCTTTCATTTTTAAGTTTTAGTTTTTCTTTCAGAAGACAAAGTTATTGTCTTTCATTTCCATTCCCTTCTCTTGTTGAATTCTTCCTTTGTTTGATTAATCATACTCCCGAATTCCCTCCATCTTCACTTATTACTTTTGAAATACTTCCAGAATAATTAAATTCCCTACTTTCCTTCTTTGATATTTAATATGTCTTTGCATTTTTCCAAACTCTCAGTGCCTTCACTCTTTATATATTTTTCACATTTGAGGGAGAAGACGTATCGGCACTCGATCACTAAGCATGAGGTCCCCTTGACATTTCTTAACTGTTTTTAGTGGAAACTTATTTATAGGGGAGAGTGTTTATCTAGCGTTCAGGAACAAAGAAATAAGGAATGGAAAAAGAGGAAAGAGACGTATGAAATGTAGACCTGGAAGAAGATGGAAATAATAATTGGAAATGAAAAAATAAAGAATGAGGAGGTTTTATGTTGCTAGAGGGAGAAGAATATACTAAGGAAGATATAAAGCGACAGAGAAACTGGATTAAATGCTTTGAAGGATTAAAGAACTGTTGAAGAAATCAGTAGAGGGAGCGGTGGAGGGAAAGACGAAATGAGGGACAATTATTGTAATGGTTTTCGTCGAAGGCTACGGAAAACACAAGAATAAGTCATTTGGAAGAAGTTTTTTTATTCCATTGGCGCCTAGGATAATGGCCTTTAGTCAGAAATCTTGATTATGTTGTTGATAAAATCGTCGAATACCCTCTGAAAACCCGCAGGGAAAGTATAAAAATACTCTTTATTTTCGATATTCAGCTCTTCATTTGTCCTCAGCACTGCAGTTCCATGGACTCTGCTTATAATCCTGAATCAGAACTGAATTTTTCGAATCCTGTATATTATTTCTGGAGAATGTAATCTCTATACGCACTCTAGCAACTTTCCTCAATCAGATTTTCCAGATAGATAATGACTTCTCTCTATTTTTCTCACACGTATTTCCTCTGGAATAATATCTTTTCATAACACATTCTTTGCGTTCATTTCACCTAATGACTTTTTTTAAAAGTCGTCGAGAATGATCCCAGGATGTAAATAATCCTTATCAATTTACATTCCTTTTCTCTATCTACAAGTTTATATCAAATTTCCTTAACGTAGGATTGTATTTTTGCTCTCATCTTCGCATCTTTTGAACTGAGATCTTTTCTGCCATATTTTTTCTATATTCGACGTGGAAATTATGAAACACTGTCTTCATTTTCCATTAACTCATTCCGTTTCTGGATGTTTCCCCTTATACGTAAATATAATACTCTTTCATTAACAAATATCTTCCAAAGTATTTTTCTGTCAAATAATCGTAGTAAATTCTCATCCGCAAATGTCAAATTTCAAGTCTCACATACACGTGTACTGGGAAGAGTATATATTTGTATCAAACCTACATAAGGTACTATGTAGTTTCGATTGCATTAGGTTTTTGACAAAATTTCTTTTGCCACCTGCTTCGTTTCGTCCCTCTATGCAGCCATGTCTTCTTATTCTCTCATCTTATCACGGTCGTAAGATATATAAAGATAGTCACTCCATTGCAGCAACATGTTTTAACATATTGTTAATTTTTATTGCTAAAATAGTTTTGCAAAATTTTAAAACATTTCCTTTTGTGCTTTGATTTTCAAGACTATTTCGGCCTATTCTTTTTCTACCCGATAAAATAATTATTCTATTTCTCTATATATTCTGGCAATTACAGAATTGTCATTGGCGAATGTATATAACTGATAAGATTCACTGAGAATACATCCGTTTTGTAAATCTTTCCTATAGCACAATGCTTCATCAAATTAAGAGGAGAAAATGGGCTGTGGACAGCACTCTTTAACCTTGCACTGGAGAGGGTTTTGACCCCATGAAAGAAAAATAGAAACGAAAGGAATCAAGGTGAATAAAATTAGAAAAGAAGAGGGGTGACCTTTCAGTAAATAAATTGAACTGAAGAAAAATTCGAAAAGATTTCCCAGTATATAGTTTCGGCCCAGATAATGCTGAAACTTCTCCACAAAATAGCAATGTTTGAAGGAATAAGGGCCGAATATCTGGAAGCTGCTAGAACGAGTATTAGTGACAATGAGGAATACCACAATATTTAGGGACAACATATAGAACATATCTGCGAGTGTATATCCAATATTACGGAGTCTGGTTACGGAGATGAAGAAGAAAGATGCGAGTTTGCTTTAGAAAACATAGGTTCAGTGAAGGAAAGCACAGCTAAAAGAATATTCAATATTCAAAAGTTCACGTAGTCTTCTCGGGTTAGGGACTCCATTCTGGCAGATGTTTCGTCACTAGACTCGAGAGTCATCATCAGGGTTGTTGAGACACTCACTGTCGCGTCGGCCAGAATTGAGCCCCTAACGCGGTGGAAAGCCCGAGAAGATTACGTGGATATAAGACACAGGGAAGGCACCAGATCTTATCTTCGAAGTCAATACACTTCCGATCTACAATATGGATTTCAGACGTTATGGTTTTTATAGTTTCGAATGTGTTACCGTGGGAAATTTGAGGGAGATGGAGTAAATGGTGAAGAAGTATAGAAAGGCGTAAAAATGAACCTGGAACCCATCAAAACTCCAGCAGAGATTTAAAAGATGAGAAGGAATGATGAGCTATATCGGAGGACAGAGATCATCACCAAGACACCGGAAAAGGAAGCTGGAGTTCTATGCACAACTGAATACAAAGTGTGGTAATAGGTTATCGATAAGGGTCTTTGTCTATGTGACAAGATTGAAAAAGTATAGGAAGTGGATAAAAGAAGTGAGGGAAGACTTAGTTGAGGCGAAATTAACAGTGTTACAGTTCCACGGCAGAGGGAAACTCAGGGAAGTGGCGAGTTTCCACTGTTGAACAAATAGTCCAAAGTTGAAAAAGAGAAAGTAAAGGGTGTTAACGGAAAACGAAAACGGTAGATGATAGAAACGAGATACTACATAGAAAATCAAAACTAAATTTTCTACGTATTGCACATATGAATAAATTTGATAGAAGGACCAAAACAAATATGTATTACACAGATTGTGTTGTGGGTGAACTACAAGAATTTTGACATTGAACGCTTCAGTGAGAGACTACGATACTGTAGGAACATGAAAACAGTAAATGCCTGCTACACAATATACATGGAGGTATCTAATTACATTTAATTTATTTTTCATTATTGATAGATAATTACAGTAATTTAAATTTTAATGGAAAATATAATTGGATCCCTATGTAGATAGGATTTTAGGTCCAGATTTTAGAAAAAAGGAAAACATCTTAAATAAAATATAATTGAAAATACTTAAAGAATAATAATAATAAAATGTCTTTATTGGGGCGAGATTGAGACTAGATTATCCCTTCTGAATATAATTATAAATTCTATTATTTTAATAGGGAATTTAATACTAAATACTATTTGAATTTCAAACAGAATCGGTGGTAGATAGCTATAATACTTTTTAATAGTCGAGAAATAACATCAAGACATATTTGATATGAGGGACATATTTATATTAGGAGCCGCGAAAGAAAAAGGAGATACTATTTTTATGCTGGATAAAGAATGACACAGTATAATAGAGTCCATTATGAAACTAAATACCAACAATGATCTCATTTCTTAATTAATAAAAATAAGAAATAACAAAGAAATTGATATTATATATATTTTAATATCATATATAAATTATTGACATAGAAAACAAAATGAAATGGCCGTCGTTAAGGGAATAGAAAGGTTTGATGAGTAGGAAATAATGTATTAGAAAGCAAGAATATTATGATGGTAAGTGTACCTATTTTGAAATATTCAAAATTGTGAATGAGTTTACACCAACGATTTCTTTTTACAGTGATTTCAGAATCATTCAACAGTTCCTCCCTTTTCAAAAGCGGCAGACTCCGTTTTCAATTCGGTTGTTTGTTCAGCAACAATCCACTTTCAATAGATACTTAATAATGGTAACTGTTGATTTTTTGTCATTCATCATTTCGGCTCCCATAAGGTCTCATCGTTGTCTTTGTAGTAGGGGTCAAGCCCCTAAATTCCCCTCCCACAATGCCTGAAATTAAACCTATTTCCGCAGTGAAAGCCATCGAGGCTCTAAATGAAGTGGACGGAGCCACGGCAAGGAAGTTGACGAGATATTTGCGGATGTCTCTGAAGAATGGATCTGCGGTTACGGATAAGGACGTGGCTCTTGCGCTGAGGAAGGCCATCGAAAGAGGATCGGTTGTGGTTGAGAAAGGAAAATACCGAACCGTTCGGGGGGAAGCCTTCGACGGACGACGAAGGAGGCGAAGTCGAGGCCGAGGGAGGAAGAAGGGCAGGTCCCGCAGCAGGAGGCGCCGTAGGCGTTCCAGGGGAGGGAGAAGATCGTCGAGGAGAGGGAGTAGCAGCAACTGAACGCGCGAGAGGACATGATACATAAACAGAGACATAGTTTGATTCCGTTCACTTCACCTGAGAACGACCTACTGCATTGACAACGGGGATAAAAAATTCTTGTATACATTTTTCTTTCAATCTACAATGATGACTTTAATCAGTGAATAAAATATTTTATATCCAATTATAGTTTTCTTCAATAACCAATGAACTCCTTATGCAGTTAGTCTTAATGTTTTGACGAAGCGCTGAAACCTTGATAATGACTTTATTCAGTGAAAAAAATTTTATATCCGATTAGTTTTCTTTAATATCCTATCAACTCCTTAGGAGTTAAGTTCTAATATTATGAATAACCGTCTAAGCTGTATTGCTATAATTAGTCTCTTTTTGGCTACTACTTGACTGTATTCCTTAATTACTGGTTCTTCAGTGACATAGTGACCAACCTGAATGAGTGTAGAAGAGAATTAATCCCTAATTCTCCATTGTAACGTAGGTAGAGTAGGAAGTGAATTAGAAATTGTAACACTTAACTGAATTCGTAAGACAAGGGAATCATGGCTTTTGTTTCACACAAGGGCGTCTGTAGGACCAAATAATTATTTTTTTTGTATTTGATGACAGTTTAGTCTTATTTGCAGAAAAAGTCTCCAGATTATTGATATCCTTGTTCACCAGAAATCTTTCAGCAACACCTAATGGAACACCGCTTATTTCTACCTCCTACCTTTATAGGACTTAATTAGGAGTTTTGAATATATTTGTTGATTTGAACTATCTTTTGAATCTGCTCTAATGTTTATGTTAAGCTATAACTAAGTATTTATTGCGGTTTAAGGATATTTTTATTAATTGTAAGCTGGAGCCAACTATTAATTGGTATTTATAATTTACCCATATTTTACATATAAAATAATTAGGAGTACCTATTTGAGGATACTTTTTGAATTGACATAGCCACGTAGCTACTTAGAAATAACTTCTTCAAATCTATGTACTTTTTATCAAACCTCATTCCATCTCTGGAACCATTTCATCCATATTTGGGATCACATTTATTTTCTGTAACAAATTCAACGTACCGATTAACTCTATATATCAATTTCCCGGCGAAGGCTTCCGCGGTGTTCCAAGGATTAGTGCTGCAAAGTTTTCGGTGCTCCACCGCGTCCGTTGTCTTTTTCTGACGACAGTTTCGTTTTCGTTCCAGAGAACATCTTCAGGTCGAAGTGGAGATGTTCTTCGACCTGAAGATGTTCTCTGGAACGAGAACGAAACTGTCGTCAGAAAAAGACAACGGACGCGGTGGAGCACCGAAAACTTTGCAGCACCAATCTATCTATCAACCCCAACATCCATCTTTTCCCGACATCGAAGAATTGATCTAAAATCTATCTCTCTTCACCTACGATAGCAATATCTCAATTGTTCGCCTTTATCTATGGACATTTTACCTACTCATTCCTTTTGACACTCCCCTTGTTCACTCTCTTTAACGACTATCTAATTCGATTTCCTCCCTCGAGGATGAAATTTCGAACATGCAACACCAACCCACAAATACTAGTTATATCTCTACCAATGTTGACCTAGATTCAGTCTTTCTGATCGCTTCTCCACACATTTACATTATTGTCACATACTTAGAGCAAAGTGGGTACATCACTCGATCACTTAGAGTGAGGCTTGATTTACTTATCGATGGCGTTTTCTGACGTAACCTCCACGTTAACTCAGGCTATGTGATGTTCATTGTAGTTAACTGGTCTTCGGAAACTTCAGGTGATACCAAAAAAGTCATTTTCTTCTCTCCCTGAGATTTTTATTGTTAGGATGGTTTTAGTACACCGTGACTTTCTCTTTCCCTAATTAAATCTACTTTCTGGGTTTAATACTGTTGAAATGAATGAAAATCACTTAGTGATTCTGCAGGCTTTTATTATAAAAAATGACCCGGGTTTCAACATTTAATGTTATCGTAAGGGTCCTTTGATGGCATACCTGTGTTGAAACTACTGAGATTATAGATTGATAACTGCATTGCTATAAGTACATATATAGGTATTATATTCGCAAACCTGAACTCAAGAAATACTCAAGACTACAACATAATTGAAGATATATCCCATCACTTATCTCAGAAAATGGCAGAGTTTCACGCATGAATTTCCCCGTCAAATTTTTATTTATAATTAACCTTTTCTTTCTAAAGCCGCAAATATAATGCTAATATATTAACTGTGCATTGGCTTAAGATGCCATCGGTTATAATCAGGAATAATATATTTACACACAATTAAGTAGCATAATTACCGCAGATAACTTTTTTGGATTTTTTGGATTGGACTTATCAATTTCAGCGTGCAAGACATATCATAGCCATCAATATTATCCTGAGGAAGAGGGTGAGAAGATATGTGGAACCGATTTGTAGACATTGAAAAGTCATGTCTTATTCGACAGATAGACCCAGGAGGACATTGGAGTGGATACGGTAAGCTGAAACACCATCTAGGACACGATCACGGACACCATCTCGAGGGTTAGTCATAGAAGTGTGAGATCGGAATGTTTGAGATAACGTAGCGATGTGACAAGGAGATGGGCTATAACAACCTTTATTCGTCGTTTTGTCGGGGAGAAAATTATGAGGTCATGAAAGAGAACTATAGAATAGGAAGGATTCTAGAGGATAACATTGGAGGAGAGGAGAGATGATCTTGGAGTAAACAGCTTGGCATATGCAGACGACTTCTTATTGATTCTCCAAGATATATTTTCTGACTATAGAACTTTGGAAATAACCTAGGAAACAGATAACAAGCAGAAGAGAGGATATGTTACAGAAAGGAATAAATATATGGAAAGCAGTAAAATTGAGTTACGATACAAGACAAGTTTAGATCATTGTGCTTACCAAATTACTTTGGAACAGCCGAATCGATGTCCGTATTTTGATTTGAAATATATTCCAGTGGTGAACCAAAGTTATAAAATCTATTACCATGTGTCTTGATACAGGTAATGAAAGTTAAAATATTTAACCCACACATCAGACTTTGTATTCAATGTGTATTTAATATTTGATTGTGGCGTTTGTGATGTATTGATCTTGTATCTAGTATTGAAGCATGCATTGAATACGTATTGGATACACTCGATGTAATATGAATTGAGCTGAGTGTTCCAAATACATATTTAATACATAATATTATTCGTCAAGAACAAATTCTAAACGAATTGGCTATTTGTTCGTAGAAGTTGCAAAACCAACTTCAATAATATAATATTCGTTTTTAGTCGGACTACGTTATGAAACAAATTGTAAATAATTGTCTTATTTATATAATTATTTGTTAAATGAACAGATATGGAAGTATATTTATGATTATATGATAAATTTATCCACTCAAGTCAAAGATTCAATAAACGAATGACTTATTTCATAAAAGTGCCCTTGCTGACGCCAAACGTTCAGGAAAATTAGTTAAAGACAAAGCTAACAATAGATATAATTCGAAATATTGTTCTTTGAAGACACACATCAAAAAGTAAATAGCATAAACACAGTGGTTAAATATTGTATTAATTTTGGACCAATTTCTAAGTGCAACTAGAAAGAAAAATCTAACCATCAGTTGCTTTTTTCAATAAAATGTCTTATATTGCAATTGAATGTGGTGGTGCCTCTGTTGATTTGGCTTCATGGATTACTGAGGAAAATGATCAAAATTATGTGTTGCGGCAAAGAAAAAATATAACTGTTGCCGCATGCATAGCAGAATTCCTGAACCAGACGGATTGAAACTCAGGGTTGAAGTTTTGCCTAGTTTTGGTGAGTATAGTAACCTGTTAAGTTATATATTTTTGGCTTGGTCATTTAAAAAAGACTGATGCACCTGTCTTCTCTTACTATTAATATATTTCAGAGTCTGCTCAGCACGCAAGGACTTACCTTGCCAAGCATTCAAGGACTTCAGATTTCTCAATTGCAAAAAGGAAGGGAAAAAAGGAAGCCAAAACCATAAAAGAGAATTGATTTAGAATATTGTATGTTCAGGATTAGGTGCAGATTTTAATCGAGATAGTCATACTTAGTTTATTAATTAACGTTTCTTTTCAATAGTACTGGAAATAGTATTAAAAGATATTCAGATGATGATTTCGATGTACATGTACGATATATACGGTTTACTATTATAAATGATTTTATATGTGAAAGCCAACCTTCTGTCTATTACTGCAAATTAACTATCTAAATCATTTGATTAGTTGTACCAATATAATTAGAAAGGCTCGTAGATTTGAATGTGGCCCGTAGAGAATTGTTAAGTTGGACTAGTATTATAGTATTTGAATCCCAAAATTCACAGTCGACCAATATCAGGTTGGTTACTTATTCCAAATTTTAATCTTTCATATTAAAAGTTTAATCTTGTAATAAAGTACTTACAGCTATTGCTCGAGTGAAGTTAAAATGAATGCCAGAGATAAGAACTCTCCGGCAGAAAATAAAGCTAATTCAATATATAGTGAATGTACCAATGAAAATCGTCTTACAATTGATGCTTGTCTTCCTGATGATATGCGAGACTACGATGTAGATGAGTTCGCATTTTTATAAGGACTTAAAGTCCACCATTGCACAAGAAAGGAATTTTATGGCATTACATACTGCGATAAAATTAAGTGATAAAATTGAAAAAAAATTATGGCTGTATTCCACATAATATCAATTAAATTAATATGCTTAAATTAAAAATCTTTCCTTATACTACACGACGACTGAATGTATTATTGAAAAAGAACGAAGTCACATCACTGAGGAGAATGGTCACCTTTTTATTACTAACAAAGCAAAACTAAAGTATATCTATCATGGATGTGCACTAGGAAAACAGCCCGTGCAGGGAAGGGTCATAGTGTCACTGATCATAGGTACGTTAAATGTCTCATAACACAGGAAATATTTTATGATATTAGTTCCCTCTGAATTTTTGAAGGATTCCTTCCGTTACAGGTATCAAGGTTGGACCCGGTGTCTTTAGTGGTGCTGAGGCCAGCACTGAACCTCAAATCAGTGACTAGTTCAGCCATGCATGGACGAGGCAGGCTTATATATCAAAGTGGGGACTTTTGGCTCACACCGGTTACGGAAATGAAAATTATTTTTTTTGAAGTAAATAAAAATTTACAATATAACAATATTTTAGTTACCACATTTTATGAATCAGACACACATAAAAATACGTATTGAATACATCTACTATTGTATTCTACTTCTATTAAAAGCTATATATATATAGCAGTAACCAATTGCCACATATGACATATTGAATTCGCCATATGATCCTTTCATAATATGTACCACTATTACTGCATTACCACATAGCACAATGTTCATTCAGTACGATATGTATTGAATGCACATTGTGCTGTGTGGAAAGAGTATAAAAATTAAAATAAAGAGAAAAAAATGAATTATCTCAGGATTCTAAATGGAAAAAGTAAAACTCATCATAAATGCATTTTTACGAAATCAGACGCCCATTTATAAGGTTCGCCAATTTTTATTTAGAACGATGAATAATGTAATACTTATGAATACACTCTATACAAATAAGTAAGTCAATATTATACAGGATCTCATTTCTTAATTAATAAAAATAAGAAATAACAAAGAAATTGATATTATATATATTTTAATATCATATATAAATTATTGACATAGAAAACAAAATGAAATGGCCGTCGTTAAGGGAATAGAAAGGTTTGATGAGTAGGAAATAATGTATTAGAAAGCAAGAATATTATGATGGTAAGTGTACCTATTTTGAAATATTCAAAATTGTGAATGAGTTTACACCAACGATTTCTTTTTACAGTGATTTCAGAATCATTCAACAGTTCCTCCCTTTTCAAAAGCGGCAGACTCCGTTTTCAATTCGGTTGTTTGTTCAGCAACAATCCACTTTCAATAGATACTTAATAATGGTAACTGTTGATTTTTTGTCATTCATCATTTCGGCTCCCATAAGGTCTCATCGTTGTCTTTGTAGTAGGGGTCAAGCCCCTAAATTCCCCTCCCACAATGCCTGAAATTAAACCTATTTCCGCAGTGAAAGCCATCGAGGCTCTAAATGAAGTGGACGGAGCCACGGCAAGGAAGTTGACGAGATATTTGCGGATGTCTCTGAAGAATGGATCTGCGGTTACGGATAAGGACGTGGCTCTTGCGCTGAGGAAGGCCATCGAAAGAGGATCGGTTGTGGTTGAGAAAGGAAAATACCGAACCGTTCGGGGGGAAGCCTTCGACGGACGACGAAGGAGGCGAAGTCGAGGCCGAGGGAGGAAGAAGGGCAGGTCCCGCAGCAGGAGGCGCCGTAGGCGTTCCAGGGGAGGGAGAAGATCGTCGAGGAGAGGGAGTAGCAGCAACTGAACGCGCGAGAGGACATGATACATAAACAGAGACATAGTTTGATTCCGTTCACTTCACCTGAGAACGACCTACTGCATTGACAACGGGGATAAAAAATTCTTGTATACATTTTTCTTTCAATCTACAATGATGACTTTAATCAGTGAATAAAATATTTTATATCCAATTATAGTTTTCTTCAATAACCAATGAACTCCTTATGCAGTTAGTCCTAATGTTATGAATAAGCTCTAAAACTTTATTTTATACTTATTTTCTCTCTGATCTTTACTGAATGTATAGTACAAGGTGTAAAGGAATTAACGCTTTAATTTTTTTGGCACGACCATGGTTTCGTAGCTTTACTACATCATCAGAGCCTCGAGTAAAGCTACGGAACCATGGTCGTGCCAAATAAATTATCGCCTGGAAATAGAAACGTTAATTCCTTTACACTTGTATGAGGGATTTCCACAAAGTTATGTCTGAGACTGTCGTGAATGTATATTATTCCCGAGGAATACTGCTTATCAACTGGTTCTTCAGGGACCCTAATATCAGCGTAATGCAAAACAGACAAACCGAATGAAACCCGTTTTCTCCACCTTAATATGTGTTAACTTAATATATGACAAAAATGATTACGGTTCTGGTCGGCAGAGGAGGATGAATGTTAGAAATTGAAACGACAAACTTATTTTCGTCAATTAACAACATTCACCTTTGTTTGTATAAAGGCTTTTAGGGCTGCAATGCCTTTATTTTCTTCTGATATACTTCAAATTCGGCTTAATTGCAAAAAAAGTCTTCAGGCAGTTGATACCATGGATCACTTGAAACCTTTCAGCACCACATAATCGAATATCACAAAGTTACTTCGTTAGGACTTCATTGAGAGTTTGTGAATACATTTTTAATTAGTTGATATACTTGTTGATTGTGGTTCCATTCTAATTTTTGAAGAACTAAATTTAATGGTAGCGTTACTTCCTATACCGTTGCTCTTGAACTGTAAGAAATTATTACCTGTGATTTATTGCAATTTTGCTAAGAATTTTGTTAAGAAGTCTAATCCATTCTCGTGTTGAATGATTCCTTGTTCAAACAATCCATTTCCTAAACTCCTTCCATTGGGAATGCCTCTAAAAAAATATATTTCTGCCTTTTTGATTTGATATTTAACTTTCTCTCTCTTCCCGAATATCTTAGTAATTACAGACTTTCATTTCATTATCTCATACTGAGGGCTGCTGTTTAGTGGGTTTAGAATTTAATCACTGACCGTGAGGACTATTTCACCTGTAGTTGGTGTGATCTGTTGTCTGGTGTGGTACCTGGTGTTTGATATTATTATTTTTGGACCTTTAAAATTTTGTTGAAGAAATTACTGTATCGCTCCCGCACTCCCCTCCTGGATTTTCCAGCTCCCCCTCTTATTATCCCTTTTCCCGTCCTTTTTACCCTCACCACCAATTTTCCTGAGTACCTACTCACCCTCCTGCCTCCTCAGCCATTAGCCCGCCCCCCATCCACCACTCTCCCACATTTCCGCGTTCACAACGAATCCTTCCCTTTTCCCACCCTCATGACCTTTCTTACTCCTCCCCCCTACCGCTTTGTTTAAATATTGTGCTCTGTTTTTGGTTTGCATCACCTGATGATGCATCTCCACGGCGAAACCCGTGTCGTAAGAATAAATAATTTTGTTTTGTGGAATTGCAGTGTTTTTTCTGTTCCTCAAGATGAAAGAATTTCACATAGTTAAGCCAGAAACCATCTCTGATAGTGAAAATATCCCTTTTCTAATTTTATCAGCAACTCCCTTAAACATGAAACATGTTTGGTTCTTTGTAGAAGTGTGCAACCTTTCAGGAATACAATGGGTTATTTTAAATAGAGTCATGGGCTATTTTAAATAAATAGTCAATTTTGCATATTTTGCTTCGTTGTTGACATAGTTTTTGCAATTTTCTCTACTTAGCAGTTCCTCACGGTCTTCCATTTTAATCACAAACAATTTCCATCGTTTATGAGCTTCTTTCCGCGTTTTTCGCCCCAAAACAATGGAAAAGTTAACTAACGTTCCCGCTAGTAACATAAGGTTGACGCGCTTTAAGACAGCGGAGCAACATACAAACGTTCCTAACCTACCTGAAAAAGCAGATTCATTTTTGTTGACTCCTTCGCCTTTTTGAATACCTACGAGTATATCATCTGTATTGAATTGTAATTTTTTCCTCTTCCACCTCCTCTTTTCCTAGATTCTTTCTTTATCCTCATCACTGTTACCCATCCAAATAGGAGGAATACTTTAACTCCTGGTGACCTGACAGGATAACGTATTTTTGATGTCTGAAACAATCTTTATATTCCGCAAGCAAAGTGATACAGCCCTAAGATAAACGGAGGATAAATATGATTTCCATCCATCGTTTTGACAAGAAAATGATAGGTTTCACACCTACATGAATCGCTGGATCACAATTTTTAGATGTTTACTTTACTTC
>WURS02160362.1:0-21461 GCA_011762765.2 Rhinocypha anisoptera
CACCCCTCCTTTCCTGCTTTTCCTTCCTAGACTTGACGTCGCCTCCCTCCCGCATCCCAGTTTTATATTATTATTTTTCCTTTTCACATCCTTTCTCTATCCGGGTCACATCTACAAACGCGGAAACAATAGGTGGAAAAAAAAGCTTTTTATAAAAATAAATCGAGTTATCGCGGAAGAATTTCTCTGTCCCTGACCCTTCCCTTCATTCTTCTCCTCATTTTAATTCATTGTTTCCACCCGCGCAGCCATAATTCTCCTTGTACGTTTGAATTCATTTTAATTGACGGCAGGATGGTTTGAACGTGTGCTTTTGCAGACATTTTTGTGCTCGGCGCTCTTCTTAAATCTCATCCCCGTCCCGTCCGCAAAATACGGCGTTAGGCGGGAGGCGTTTTATCGAAAGCGAAATACGCTTTGATCTGAGGAGAGTCTTTCGAGGAAGTAACTTCTGTAGTGTTTTAAATGAGGCCGGTGTGATTAAATCAGGCCTGGACTGTTTACACTCCTTGAAAAGAAAGGTTTCAGTTGTGGCAACCTGCCATTCCCACTTCCTGCCATTATGCCGTATACAGTGTGATGTGCAAATCTTACCATTTTGAAACCACATCAAGACAAATACGTGCAATGTTTTCCCTTCGGGGAGAGACAATAATATCTTTGGATCAGTCCTTCGGCACGTGGGGTGGGGGTGGGATGGGGGTGGGCAGGAGGTCTCTCTCTCCACCCCCCAAGTGTGTGTGTCCGCTGCGGGAACTCCTTGGCTGCCATCGCATCGAGTCCCTGACCCCCATCTTGAGAGGATGACTTGCTGCCCATCATTCATTGGACGGGGCCACAGGATTCGTCCTTAACCACATCCTGTTCTTAATACTATGATATTTACAATTTCACATTCCTTTAAATTATAAGTTGTACTTAATGTTATCCGGGTTTGTTAAGTATTTCACCAACGGTTAAAAACTCTTGGTAATACGAGGTGCATTAAAGTTGTAAGACCTCCAATTTTTTTTCCCCGGAGGACTGGAAACAGATAGAAACATGCGGTTTGTTTTAAAATGAGCGGGCACTCTTAGTTAATGCGTGCCACAGATGGAAGCACCGTACGACAGACAGAACCTTTAGCGGCAGTCGCGAGAATGAGAACTGCTTTCGATACTTAAAGTGGCGACGTTTTCGTTAAATGACCAGCGTGTAATCATTCATGGTGTGACACCGATTGATATTCAACCCCAGTCGAAGGAGACATGTGGTGATGGAGCCATGGATGTGTCGAAAGTGCATTCGTGGGTGCGAGTCAGTTTAAAGAAGGCAGAACACATCATGTGACAAAAGAATCTCGGTCTCGCACGCCGACAGCGTCACAGCGATTGTCCAGTGGTCAAAACAGACTCCTAAAGAAGCCTTCACCGCGGCGAAAGAATCATTGCGTCGGCATTACGAAAAATGTGTACGGCTGCAGGGAGATTACGTCGAGAAGTAACACAAGTTTAATTGATTTTAAGGTGAATAATTAGTTAGGAAAAAATCGGAGACCTTATAACTTGAATTTTCTTCGTAGACCTTTTTCTATTCAGGGAAAACAGAGGGGCAAGGGAGACTGTGACTTAACTTTAACCTTCTTGTGGCGAATGACTTGAAAGATGAGTAAAAAGACAGACTTCGTCCTTGGATTTAATAAAAAGTGTTCGATATTGCGGACGTAGTTGTTAATGGTGCCTAATAACCGAGGAGTCCTCTTGGGGCACCCGTAGTTTGAGAATCGAAAATATCAGAAACGACTGAGTCGAGAGGGCGCCCTCTCGCTTATTATCTCGAATGTCTTCATTCAGTCGGAATGAACACACCAACATCGGACGTGACGTGACTTTGGAACTGGATGTGCAACTTATGATATCCGTAATGAGAACGACATTGTAATTTGCACATATGTACACCATCGCACCGATTCCCCGTTATTCTTTCTTCTGCCTTACTCCCCTACCCCCGTATCTTCATCCCAATAACTGCATTTTTGGTGACATCCGACTCATTCTTTGCTCATGAATATTCTGTAGAGTAGTGTCACGCTACGTACCACGCAACAAGACTATGGAAATAACAAACTTGTTCTCATTATGGATTTCAATCCGAAGTTTGGTCGACTGATTCATTCTGTCTTTCACTTCTGATTCGTGAACTAAAAGGCTCGGCCTTGTCGCTGCAACCATTCAAGGTTATTTCCCGTCATTCTCCGAAGATCGACACAACTTTTAATCTGCATCATTTACCCTTGTCCTGTCTGAAAGATTCACATTTTCATCCTTTCGGTCTCCCTCTTGCTTTGTTTATGTAAAATAAAAGTGCAATTACAAAATATTGGATATCAGTAAACTTTATAAAGTTGTGATACGTGTATTGGGTGCATGCTGCTGTACTTTTTGTGTGTGTATTTATTTTTTCATTTGTACAAATTGTAATATTAACATTTTTTGCCCTTATGGGACCTATCCCCGGTCATATAATAAATATTCATTCATTCCTCTGATACCACTCCCTCCCCCCCCCCCCCCCCCTACCACATCATCCCGGTCATTACCCCGCCCCAAAACGACACCTTCGCTCTCTGCCTTACCCCCTCCCCGGTCCCCACCCCTCGTCACTCCACACCGAGAAATTCACGCCTCTTCCCTCACTCCCCCTTGCCTCCCTTTCGCACCTTGTTAGCCCTTTGAAATATTGCCTCCAAAAATCATCGGTAAACACCGTGTTTAGACGGGAAGGATGTAAGGGGGAAGGGGGGTGTTCTGTTCTCTCACCGACCTTCCCCCCTTTCCTTTTGTTTCTGCTTTTGAATCTACCCCCACTATTGCATCTGCCTAAAGGCGGTGATTGGTGGCTCGTGAAGGGGCCGCTAATAATGCAGCTATTATTAGCGACCGCTTCGGGGGTTTTTCATTTGGAGTCGGTTTGGAGGTGATGACGGTGAGGATTTTCCCTGGCCAAAAAAGAAATTGGACCGAGAAACGCGAGACGCAATCGGGGAAATTACAAATCAGAGATGTTGGGGGTCGGTTGTCGATGTATTGCAACAGAGCCCCAAGATAGCGCAGCGGAAATATGAAGGAAAAGGGAAGTGCATTTTCTCGTAAGTCTGCTTTTGAATTTTCAGGGAACGAGACGGATTTGGATTTAGTAGGGGGATGTAATGCGAACATTAATGCAACTGTTTGACCAAACTTTATTATTTTATGGCCTCTGAAAAAAGGCAAAAGTTTTCCCTACGTATAAACACAAGTATTTTTTATGCTTTCTTCATTGAGTTTATAGCAGAGTAAAATTAACATCCACAAAACGCTCATCCACAAATCATTTGATGGAGAATGATGGAATATCAGAAGAAACTTTCATTCCAGAGTCAGAAACCTACATCACACCTGTCTTCGTATACAGCAGAAAGTGAAAGAAGGTTATTAGGAGTTATCACGTTTATAAAATACTCATAACAGGTCAGATTCGCATTCCATATTTGTTATTATTGTTTCAATTGATTATTACACGTCTTTAGAAACGGGAACACGTAAACGAAACAAGTGAATGCGTTACTTCGTAAATTAGACGTAGTGACGGTTTGATGACACAAGCAGTTATTCAAAATCGTTTCCGAGTTTGTAACATGCCATTTACTTTCCATGAATTATTCTTATGTTATTCAGTCAATACGGCATAACATTTTCTTCTTTAGTGTAGGAGTTTAATTTAAATTTAAAATCAAACTACATAAATTAAATCCTTCGGTCTAGTGATCATATAATAATATGTAGAATTTATAATAGGTAACATTTAAAACATATTTTCTAACATCTAAGTACGATGTATTATATCTGTCGATATAAAATTTCAACTGTATTATAAAAATATTCCGAATTGAATTTTAATTCCAATTTCAAGCACCGTGAAAATTTTGTTTTTAAAACCTTCACATAAAAATATAAATCGATATTTCTAAATGTATTTATCATCAGTAATGATTATTTGCCTGGAATATATCTAATAAAGCTCTATTTTTTTTATTTGATAGAAGTGTATTTCATGAATTTTTATGAATTTATAATATTTGTCTCTTAAAGAGAATTAAATTGAAATCATTCTCTTGTTTTCATTGCCTGTTTTGTACTCGTATTCTTGATTAAAAGTACAGCTAGGGTGTTTTATATTATTTTTAAATAATTCCAAGCATTTAAAATCATTTTCAATCGGTTATATTCTTAGCCTTTGGCATCACTTGTCACATAGTAATATATATTTTCTTATATAGAGTGCATTTTAGAGTGAAGAGCGTAACTTTGACTTTTTTAATTTAATAATTTCATTGATTCTCGAAGAACTTACATCGAAAAGAGATTCTGTATGCATGAATATTTCTTAATTAAACTACGGAGTAGGTATCCTCTTGGTGTATCTAAAGTTTGTTATAATTACCCTATATTTCCATGTTTCTTCTTCCATGTCTCCCGTTCCATATCCTTCCATGTCTCCCGTTACATTTACAGCTGTAATATCTTCAAATATTTGTAATGAAGTCATCTCGGTATAGCCTGATCCAAGCTTTCTTGGGACCAGGTTATTTTTCTCTTATTTTCATATTTTCTTCATTCTTTACTACCTGATTCTTTATGTTTTCTAGTTAATATTTTAACGTATAAATCATTTTGTTCATCCAGTCTTCGTTTCTCACTCCTTGGTTAATCCATTACTAATTGGCTCAGAAACCCAGCCTGATAAATACAGAACTGAATTTCTCAAGCTTGAGGGTCCCAGAGGCTTTACGCGAGTATAATGCCTGTATAGTTTGGCTAGTTTTTCCAGTTCAATTTATATAGTTTGCCATAACATATGTTTAGCTTTGTCAGCAAGCTTTGAATTAATATTGCTGGAATATAAAATCACAAAATCATATTATTTTATTTTATTTATCAATTGAAAAACGTTCTACTTTATAATCTTAAATCGAATTCATTCTAACATGGACAAAATATCTTATTATAGTGACCAGACCCGAACTAGATTTTTAACTTTATTAAAAGAAGATAAGAACTTTATTTAAAAAACTTTGATTGTCAATATTCGTTAGGAATATTAGTTACCTGATTGCAGCAATATGACTCCACTGAATTGTCACGGAAGTCTCTGTATTACCTTATGTTATGTATTATTGCAGTCAACCAATCTTCGAATTGAAGTACTGATGATGATGACTTATTGTAATTCGTGTTCGTTATAACCTGAAAGTTTTAGGAAAATTGGACCGTGATTATAATAATACTTAACCCATTGTCAATAAACCAATTATGAGTGCGTATTATTTTTTAAATTTGTCAATTAATTTGTTTGCCTTTTTAATAAATCTTAGATTATATGTTAATATCATATTGTTTTATTAAAGAATTAACTAAAAATTAGAGGAGATATTTTCTTCTCAATCCGAGGACATCGGATGGAAACACTGGAATACATGCAAGTAATTATTTAACCTTACAATCCAAGGATAAAGTGCAAAGTATCCGTTAAATTTCTTGTATAATTGCACATTTAGTAATACAATACATTTAAAACACAGCCGAAGTACGGTAATGCAGTGTTCTATTCGTATAAAGAAATAGAATTAGTTGTTCAATATGTGGATTTGAATAAATGGAAGAGGACATCCTACGTATTTTGTTAAGGTCAATAGTAACATTGAACTAAGAAGATCTTTAACATAATAAATATATTTTGTTCTAGATTTTATACCGTTAATATCAGAAAATATATTTATAGAAAGTAACTTGGCTATAAAATATTTCGTCAGATCTAAGAAGGCTAATGAGGATGGAAAATTGAGTTAAAAATTGAGTTAAAATTGAAAAAAAATTAAAAGTTGGGCATGTTTCAAAAATTAACCAGAAACAACTATTTAACATTTTTTTAAGTTTTTAATTTTTTTCTTAGTTAAAGTTTTCATATCTTATCAAATTTCCAGAAATATCACCAGATAAAACAAAAATATTTGCCTAATGAGAGAAATGAAAAATTTCGCAAATCACTATTAATTCTAAGACAACATATTGGTATCTATGTACAAGGCTTCAGTAGCTTATACATTACATTAAATACTTACACGATATATAGTAAATTATAAAGAAATGTGTTTTAATTTAGTTACCTAATTATTTACCTTGGTAACTACTTCAAAAGGTACGTACTTAAATAAACTCCAATTTAACTTTACGAAAATCATTTCATATCAGTTCAAGAATCCTTTTAAAACGCATTACTTTAATTATTAGTCGAAAAATATCATGATGTCTTCTGTAAAATTAGTATAGTTGTGAAACAATATTATTCGATGAAGAATGACTTAAAATGTATACCTGAAATTATTTTATGTTAAATATTAAAGGCAATCGTTTGTTTTGAAAACAATGATTTCCTAGAAATATTTTAAATAGTGTAAAAAATAACCGATCTACTTCAAAATTTATTGCGTATTTTTTCAGTTTTTGAACAACTGTTGTAATTATCTTGCAATAAGAAGATAAGTGATAGTTTTAAACAGTAGTAATTTAAGTAGTATGCCCTTCTTTATGTCCTTACTTCAATAAATGGAGACTGAAAGCAATTGCATTTTATAGAATGGCTTGTTTATATTAACTAACTAAAAGGCATTTTACAGCATAGTCCTCAAACTGTTACTGAATTCTAGAGCCTGACGTACACTTTCTAACATATGTAAAAATATATTTTGTTCTATGAAATTTATTTCTTATCGCCTGATTCGGTAGAGCTAATTCGTTTTCAGGTTTTTTATACTTACAATTTTGTTTCCAAATTAATATAGGTAAAACTTTATATATTGATAATTTTATTCGTCTCCTACTAGAACCAAATTATTGTCTTTTCATGTTTTCGTCAATTGTAATGAAATAGATTTCTTTGCTTCCTTTGTTTGCCTTATAAACACACACTTATAGTTATAGAGGTGATTTCTGATTTACAAACCATAACGAATTTTTTTCACATCATACGACGGCACTTAATTCGCATCCTGTAACTATTCTTGAAAACCAAACCCAATCACATAATTACGTTCCCAAAACAAGTGTACCGAAATTGCACTGAAATTACTCTTTGAGTCACACAATTTGAATATTTCCCTAATTATATAAGAACCTTCTTTGAGAAAAATAATAATACATTAGCATCCATGTCATATGCAGAAAGATTGATCTAATAAAGGATTATTGCCTGAATAATGATTTTAAACAGATTGAGTATTTGAACAAATCCAAATTATGGGAAAAGATTTTAGTGCCCCGATCGGAAATATGATGATGAAATAACATGGAGGGGATGACAAGTGTAAATTGTATATTCTATTTCACTCCTTTTCACCTTATAATTCACCGCAGATAATTTTTTCATAATTAAGTAAAAAATTGTATATAAAGAAAAAATAAATTGACGGGACAGAGCCAGATACAGTTTTATGAAAATATCACATACGGTTTTTCCACTAGCTTCTATTATGTGCTATAATTCTGCCGTTAGCTATCTGGATAGCTATTTAGGTAAAACGACTTGAGAGGTAGAACCTTTGCTGACTGTTTCCACTGACGGTGTGAGAGTCTATTCTCTTGAATGTCACTTTAAAATTCATTAAACAGAATCTAATATACGGACGCCGTCGTATTTGTTAAAATATCTCAATGAAAAATTTGGTAATCGACTAAATTTTTTTTGGGGGAGGGGGGAGGGGGATATCCTGGAAAGAAACGCGCCCCGAGTCTTTCGTTTCCCGTGGAAAGGGAAGGAAGGGTTTTTTCTAAGGGTCCAAAGGTTTGTGGGCCAAATGTGGCTGAGATGGCACGGGCGAGGGAAGGCAACCGGTCATTTTCCAGCCGACACGTCCATCTCTTCGGATTCACATCGAAGCGGACGGGGGAAGAGTTCCAAAACTAATACTTTCTCCCCATCTCTCTTCCCGGCCGTCCTCCTCCTCCTGCCCAGTCCCCTCCCCCCCCTCCCTCATTCCCTCCCTCCCCCACACCCCGTCCTCCCTGTCCTCGGGCGTCATTTTTTTCTCCCACACAACCTCCATAATCTGAGGATACAAAAAAAAGAAGATCTTGGGCCCGAGGTCTTCTTGGGATTTTCAATCTCGTCCTTCCACCAGTCCACGACGTGGTATCACCGCTTCGAAGGCCTTTCAGCCCCATCCGCACCGCTTCCCGATTCCGATGTCCGCAGGTTTCTAGCATAGAAAACACCATTGGGTGAATGCGTCAGAAATACTTGATGAAGAAAAAACTAATGGGTTTTCCACTTAAGTAATTTTCGTATTTTAATTTTAAGTATTCATCGGTCATCGAAATCATCAGGTAAAAATTCAAGCAAGAGACATATTGCTCGCATTATTACATAAATACTCATATTTTTCTCAACTTTGTACGTGATGATGTTGCAAATGGACGAAACATGGTTCGTACGATATTTCGCTCGACTGTAACACTTAGTTATTTTTTCTCTCTACAGTCTAATGAAAGGATTCCTATAAGTGACGCCCCAAGGTATTAATTTCAACAAATAATCACCAAAAACATATTTGATCACCTATGTTCAAGTAACCACAGGCGAATCGTGGCATGCTAGTCAGTAAATTTATGTCAGCCGTCATCCTAGATGCAATACAAACATCTAAATGGAAGCATTTAGAAGTTTGTATTGCATCGAGGATAACGGCTGACATAAATTTACTCCTATCTCATTGGCTCATTGACTCATTTGGCTCATTTTGATTAATATTCAGGTAGCCAAAAGAAAGAGATATTTAAATAAACAATAACAACTATGGAGGATTCTGGTTTTAGAAAATTTACGTAAATTTTCAGGTATTAAACAAAAGATCGTTCTGATTCAGTTCGAGATGGAGGTTTTGAGAAGCGTCTTGAACCCGATGTTCTCGTTCAGTAGCCAAGTACTCTGCAATACCGCGACCTCAAATAACAAGTATTCACTAAAATACACTTCCTATATATTATACTAGTAAAAAATTATATAAAAACTAATACCCGCCCATAAGTTTTTTGGAAATTTATGTGAAATATTTATAAAGAAATAAGTGGTGGGAGATTTTCCAAGAGTGTAGTAGGCTCTCATTCGGGTGATTGGAAGTATATTTAGTAGTCTATTTAAAATAGGAAAAAATCTCAACCTCTGAAAATTGCAGAAGAAGCAGAGTAAATGTATACCCTTTGATCAACTTTAAATTTCCTGGGTACTTAGTCGCTTTTATTTATATTGAATTCTTTTTTTGTATTAAGACATACACAGTGTAAATAGACGCTTCTTATTAAATAAATTATTTTTGTACTCCTATATAGAAGTATCCTCAAGGTAGCCTTAATACGTGGAGAGTGACAACGTACAAACGAAATTCTCTTGACATCTGCCTAAGTTCAAGCATTTCATATTCGTAAGGTATTCGAATCCACTTTTCTTGGCACGAGACATTTTACTATCGAGAATACCTTCCCAACCGATTCGCTTCGACGGACGATCCAAGGTGCCCAGGTGAACACTAGACGTACATAAATGTTTTTGGAAACCGTTAAGTTCTCCGTTTTGACGACTTCTCACCTGGAATTTTTGGCAGTTCGAGAATTTTATCTTCCGGAGACGACGCTCAAACTCAACAGAGTGGGGTCCTTCCCGGAGGCTGAAGAAATGTTTCCACGTCCCCGCGTCCGCGCATGGCCGCGTCCCCCGAGTCCCGTCAACCTTTTGCAAGCCCTTTCAAGGGCCAGACATAACCGGCCATTCATTTTTTCAGGTGCATGCGTCGCAATTAGGAGTTTCTCGGGTAAATTGGATTATCTCCCGGGGAGGTCCGGACACGCGCATGAGGCTTAAGCAGACCGCCGCTTTCATTACCCGCGGACAGCTGTGGCCTCTAGGGTCCTTGTAATCCTTGAATTGTCCCTTTATTATTCCGCGGTCGGACTGGTCTTCGGGTCAGTCATGGTATGGAGGGGCATGAGATTTGATGCGGCTGCGGCGTAGGCTGTAATATCCTGCTCTCTCATTTCTTGCGCCCAAATGGTAAGATGTGGGCTCAGCACCAGAGTGCTCATGTTTCGGACGGAGCGCTCATCTGGGGAACCGTGTGAAAACCTTAGCAACCAGGGACATGCAGTAGGCAGCCTTACCATTTGGAGACGTTTGCTGATATCATGGACTTTTACCTGGTTCCTTAAATATCTCTCAGCCGGAAATTTTGTATGCTTAATTACTGGTTAATATAAGTGATGTCGTTTCTTAAAGGAGAATTACGATAAATACTAATTTTATGCTAGTTTAATAATTACTGAGAGGCTAATGATGAATTAACCTTGAAAACTATTACGAAATAGCCTGTTCGTATAAAGGAACTAAAGTCTTTGTGAGGAACGTCATGATCAAATACTTCTTCTCATTCACTATTTCACTCATCACCCTCATATACCTTTTCCCGGTCATCATGACTCTTTTTAATCTCCTCTTCCCATCTCATCTCGTTTGTAAAACAGCCAGTAGGATGCCATTGCATCATAGTAAATCCGTCTCTTCTTATACCTTCTGTAGAATTTTCTCTAATTTTCTTTTATTCTCTAGCCTATAGACCCATTTTATTTTCCGCTTACTTAACTCTCCTGATGTATTAACATGAAGCGGACTGGAGGAGGGTATTACGTCACTACGGAAGTGCACGTTCCTAAAATAGAGGTGGTTGTTAATGGCCATTAACTCTTCAAATCTTTATTTATTATGGTTTACATGTATGGATCATCTACCAATCAATCAATTATATTCTCATCGCATTTGGGATATATATAATGTAATTTTCTTTGTAACCAATTGCAAAAAAAATATAGTAAATATTTTATCTCAGCAACATGCTAATTAATATATTTCTAATGTGACATTCTACCTGACTTTAAGCGTTCTACGGAATTTTAATATATTCTTAATGTTATATTTATACTATATCTCGTACAGTAATGATGAAAAGAGATTAATAGTTATTCGATCACTCAATTGACTAAAGGCATATACTTTTATAATACTGTTTGGCAGAAAGACCAGCCCTCACCCCTATCTTTCATTCTATTGTTACTGCATTCTTAATTACATGAGAAACAAGACATATATCATTTTCGATAAATGATCACATTTTAATGTCAAAAGTCACATCGTGTTTCGTTTGTTATTTAATGGGCACAATACATCGCAAAGAGATTTTCAATTGATCTCAATCCTTCTAATCATTAAAGAATTCCTGATTGGTAGTGATCTAAAATTTTCAAAATATAGGCCTCATCTAGACCACAGTTTGTCGCTTTCCAGAATTTGCAGCATAATTAATTTCCAAAATATTTCTTTTTACAAAGAATTGATGGCATTTTGAGTGTCAGTAAGAGGTTTTGACTGATTGCACACTCAAGTTAATTGGGTGTTATAATAGCTCCCATCGAAATGATCGGGTTTCACACGTCTCTTAGCAAGGAGCAAAGAAGTGCCATTTTTATTAAATGAATGCAGCTTCGTGGCCTGAGGTATGTACATTGCTCCAAAGAGTGGCCAAATATAATAGTGTATGGTGTTGGAGTTATTAAGTAAATTCTCGCAGAATGTTGAATCCTTTCATGCCTCAAGAATGAATGCCACTTCAGCCCAGCTCTTTGCTGACGTATAATTAATCCTAAATTTAGTTTGCTAGTTGTGAGATATTTTTTTCAACTATGGCCTTATGATTTGAAGATATTTTAAGTATTAGGATACCAAAATAATGCAGTTGATTCACTAGTACTACTGAAATACTGAGTAATAACATTTTTTAAAACACTTACAAAAACAAGGTAGCAAAATATTTTGCCTTTACTGCGGCGGAATCGTTATTTTTAAGGTATGAAGCTTGGGAATCATATACATTTGTTTTTTTGAGATTGAAGTAGGAATTGTTTTTCACGAGAAGGAAAGTAGTATCAAAATTTTGAACGGAATATAATTAATTCTGAGATGTCAAATACCTACCGTCGTCAAATGAGCTTAATTGCATTTACAGTTTTATTGATGAGTATTGTACACCTAGAAGATTAATTTTTATATTGTACGTCTTAATTTTCAATTTAAATATTTATGTAAATACTAACACCTTTTTGATGATCAATCATAACTTGGGATAAAAATATATTTTGAAATAATGATAAATTGTCTGTGAATACGAGATTAAAATCACACTTTTCAAATTATTTGCTAAATTTGCTGCTTCAATGTTTTATTGGTTTATATAACTTGAGGTTTATTATCAACTGTGTTCATCTTTTAAGCAAACTGATTATAGCTTGGAAGTTAACATTATTCAGAATTAGACATCAATACAGAGTCCTAGAATATCTCTTCTCAGTGGTGAATTTTTTGTTCCATCTCTGTTTCCATGCTTTCAACTGTTTATTTGAATAGAAATGGGAGAAGGCGGCTCAGGCTCTGTTAACGATGTTGATGAGATGGGTTAGTAAATCGCTAAACAAACTTGTCCCCGTAAGACATATGCCAATAGCGACGAAATATATGCTGTTCGCTCTCTCTGAACGTGTGATTAGCATACAATGTACCTAAAATAGTAAGAAAATTAAATTACCGGGGATGATTGAACAACCAGCTTTAAAGCAGTTTTCCGCGAGAACCAACAATGACGAATAGATTTAGTTCCCCTTTTTTAGAGTTGTGAGTCTAAATGTGACACTTGAATTCCATGCCAAAAGATATATAAATTACAGTTGCTGTATAAAATCAAATTTATTTTCGTTCCAATATTTCACGTTTTTGGAGGAATATTCATATATAATCCGACATCGTAGAAAAAAAGAGGAAATTATCTCCCTAAATCCATCGTGTTTCTAAAAGATTTTCACATATGCATTAAATTGTGTCTTAAAACTTAAATATGAAATTTTTGCAATAAAATCCGCGCTAAATTAAAAATATATAGGAATGACGTCTGAATATCCTTCCTGGGCAATCTATTTTCACAAGTTATTCTAAAAAAAATGTATAAAAACTAGTTATCAACCAAATTACAAATTTCGCATTGACATAGAGGTAAAAAATTCACCCTCCGTCTGCAAGTTTGTGCGCCTGACTGACAATCCCTTTCAGTACAGTAAGCATGCATGGGTGTCCGTTCTAAAGGCACACTTTCTCTTGTGGCCCAGGGATGGACGGGCTTCTATCACACTTGAAATCGCGGGCCCTTTTCCGCATGGCTTAGGAGACATGGGGGCCGGATTAGTCTGAGAATTATTGCAAGAATGAGAACGGGTTTTCTTAGAGGGGCCAGCATCCACCTCCAGAATAGAGGATTAACGTTTAGTATGCATAAGGGAAAAAGCTTAATTTAACCTTTCTATTATTAAAACGGGGAACTTTTAACGGCGCTCTTTTTGGGGAGTTATGCTTCAGGGAACTAGGCTTCTTTACTCTAGCGTTTGCGAGGTTCCCAAAGCATGAATGGAGAAGGGAAGAACATACAGAATTCGTTTGAAACCTTCATAACCCTTTTAAGAGTACTTCAATGATTTTTAAAAATCTGATTACAGGAATTGTATTTCTAAATAAAATATATGATTTAGTTCTACAGAACCAGTTCAATAGATAAAATACAAAATAACATTCATTTTCAACTATTAAACTAAAGTGAACATTTATAATGTAGTTTTGGCGCTTATGATTAGTTCAATTGTTTGTAGAATTAATGAGCGTTTAAACATTTTAATTTCAACAAATGTGTGCAAAATTCTCAAAATTTCTTAAAATCATGTTTCCCATAATTGAAAAAGCAGCGAACTTTGCATGACTTAGCAAAACAACATTTCCATTCACTCGATTGGAAGTGACTCTATTAAAAAGTGTATTGTGTCCTCTTTGGAGTCGTGATTTTGTATGCGGAATAACGCAAGGATGGATTCAGCATCGTTTGCTAAACAGTTTTCCTTGCATTGGTAAAAATATGTAATTGTTAGTTCCTATGAATCTTATTCAATTAAACCTTACCATCAATCATCAATCACTGCCGTAATTAATTTCCACTCGGAAATTCATCATCTCAGATAAAGGCGCTTTTCTAAATCGCCGAATCCTGATCGGAGTTCTTCAGCAGATTCGGTCGTCTCTAACGCAGCAGCAGGTGAGGGCGATTCATTATGTTACGCCACATCAGTCCCTTCATTTCATTGGGCTAACTCATTTGTGGAAAAGAGTGACATTAATTAGAAGACTTTAACGCTGATGATTTCAGGCACAGCCGAATGCTTCGCTTGGACCACCATCGTGCCCCTAACACCTCGACCATCGAGTTGCAAAGGGTTGAGGTGTGACGGGATCTTTGTCGCTCACTACATCGTCACCTTCCAATCTCTTCTGTCAACGCTGCCTCTCTCCCCCATCCCCCTCCCTCCCTCCCATTAATCTCTCCCAATCCTTACATTCCCCTTCCTTAACAATGCAGGGGCGTTCGAACGGAAAGAAGCTACGTTGAAGGCGTGTCGAGATCTCTCGCCCCCGCGTCGCTAAAGAGGCGGAAGAGAAGAGTGGGTGGTCTGAAGGAATTCTTCCACTGTGAGACGACTTTCTTCGGCAATTCATTACCACGGTAATCCCTGTGGTAGGTTCTTCTCTCGAGGGTTCTCATGCCATTCTGTTAAGGAAATGAACTTGCGTCCCACTTAAGGTTGGCCATTATGTTTCAAGCTGTATTATACGAATATTTTGAAATAAAATGAAACTTGCATCTTTGAAGTGTTTTGGTGACCACATAATCGTTTTTTAGGAGGAGATATATCAGGATTCTTTAGTATTTGAGCCGGCCTGGTGGGTTGCGAGCTCTCAGGCTCATTTTTTTGGAGTTTGTGGGAAGGAAAAATGTACGACGGAGGAAAATGGAATATTATGAGAATGAAGGGACACGATAGTGGTTGGATGCATGGAAGGGGTTACTTTTCAGTAAGTTACTGCAAAGGTCGAAGGTTGGAGTTCCGCTCAGGGCATGGGAGTTGTGTTTGTACAAGTTGTGGAATCCACAGCCGTGGAATCACCCTACGAATAAAAATACTACTACTACTATAACAGTTGAATAATCGACCTTAATAGTAGAAGATATTGCAAAATTTTTAAATTGTTTACATAAAATGTGATACTGGTGGCTCTTGTATGGTGTGAAAGCGTACTACATAGGAACCGTAGACACTCTTAAAGATCAATACGTTATTGCAAGTTGTCGGCAGTCAATATATGAAGGAGCATTTGATTATATAGTGACGAGGGGTGGCACAGTGTTAGAGTATTCATTAGAAAAAAATTCTCTCCCCAAAGTAGAATTTATGATTGAACAAGAGACGAAAGACTGAGTGTGCTAAACCTGGTAAAAAATTTGGATATACCAAAAATTCGTAGAAACTCATTTTTTACCGACAGAAAATATTTTTTTTGTTTAGTTATTTTCGGTGAAAAATAATGTTTTACTATTGCTGCAATCTAGTTCTTCTGCACCCATTTTTTCCCATATAGTTATATTGGAGCATTGGGATAATATTTCACGGTTATTGTTTGTCATTCTTAAAAATAGTCAATAAAAAGTGTTTTTAGCACCAAAATTTTGACGATATGATTTTTGAAGTGGATGGAGTGGACTTTAGCTTCTATGTTTCCAGGTCAACTAGGTTCCTTCATTTATTAAAACTATTGCTTAAATTCTGTTGCGCAACTTTGAATCCAAGTTTCATCTAAAGCAATGAATCAACGCAAAAAATGTCTTAAATTCTACAATAGTCTCAATCAGAACTTCGTGAAGTCCATCATTCAGGAGGTAAAAGAATCAACCTTGTACCTTCCACATGAATTCATCCGGAAACTGTATAAGTGGTTAGTTCCTATATCCCCTTTTTAAAATTATTATTAATAGGGTAGTACTGTTTTATTTTATAGGGTACGTCGACGAATACGGTCACTCAACACTTCTTCAAATCATAGAAATTATCCATTAGACAAACAAAGCACGCATGCCCAAAGTGGGACACAAACCCTCAAAGTCACGACCTTTGGCTTACCCGGCGAGCACGCTACCGCCAGACAAACCAACCTTGATCTTGTTAAACAGTTCTGACCTAATATGTCCTATTCCATATTGTCTTAGGCATTACATTGTAAAAATTTGACATATCCATCATGTGAATCATAAAAACTAAACGTCAATTTTTACTCTAGTAAGTGTAGAAAATATTATTAACATCATGGATATATACAAGTTATTTTAAATTATCTATGATGATGATGAAGGGTAATCTACCACTTAAGGTAGGGTATTGATGAGTCTCTGGTTCGATTTTACCGTTACATCTTAAACCCTCTTCAAATCTGCATACTTCCCATCACCTAATTCTATTCAAAATCTCTTTTCTCTCCCTAACCCTACCTCGTTCACCCAACATTCTACTCTCTATCACAACATTTAACAATCCATTACCGCTTCCATCTAGCTTTCTTTCCTTCTTTGGATTTCACTCAGCAATCGTCTCTCCTCCCGTAACTTTCTGAGCATTTCTTCATTAAAATATCAATATTCTTAAAGAAACTCACAGCTTAATGCGGACATGTGTTACAAGATCGTGCCTTTTGGCAATATTTTCTTACGTTATTTCAGTTTTTGAGCATCTTTATCGTATATCATCTTCGAGGATGTTACGGCACAACTCAAACACGGTTTGTAAGCGTTGGCATTTAATTAAATTACATGTGTCGTAAACCCTCTATAATGAAGTAAGTAATTAATGAAAAGCACTCAGTATTGTAAGGGGGACATATTAGTGATAAAAGTCCCCAGGAAAACCATCTGACAGATGGAGTTCAAATACCACGTGAAACCGAATGAAAAATGATGAATGTTTCAACTTCGGAACAAAATTCTTCTCGAAGGGCCATTCGAGGCTGACAGTACCTCTAGTAACACTTATTAACATAAACATTTCTACGAACAAAATACATATGATGATTTATCGGGTGCTTACATATGGAAAAGAATTTCGGTCGTAATTTAAAACGTGAAAATAACTGATTATTTCGTCTTCATGTGTCATCACTTGGAAGAAATTACAATCACATAGCACTACTAGGATAAAAATAGGAGAGGAAGTAACTTCCATATTCGGTTTGCAAAAAAATTCTTGCTATGCGTCCATTGTAAATGGTTATATTTCCTCATTAATGTTATCGATCGAATTGTTGAGATGTTGGTTGTTGAAATGTTTCGGAATATTAAAGAGAGAAGGAAAGGGGAAAGTGATCACATGGGCTACGGGGTACAGTGTGGAGTAATGCGAGGTACAGTGCCAATTACAATGTTGCTTAATGATAAACTGTGGCGAGACATATAGTTTCGAGGAAACTTTACTAGAAGAGCAAAAGGAATGCTAGGAGAAATATAAGACCGAAAGATAGGGTTAGTAGTTTTACAGTAAGGCAAAATATTTCTAACAGACAAGATGACGTCGTTTTCCTAAAGAAAAATATAATGATTCTGATGAAGTTCACGGCACAAAGTCGAGGAAATTAGCCAGAGGCACACGCGGGGTCAAAGGTAAGATGGGCATAGGAGAAGGTATGGTAGGATTAGGATAGAATTACATGGATGAAAAATGAAGGTTAATAAGGTAGTACAGATGAAAAATATTATGTTTTAGGAAAATATATAAGGATAAGTATTTACGTCGTAGCAGTCTGGCCAAAGAAACATACGAGAAAAAAACTTAAGAAAGGAATCATGGCTATCAGTACCTAATAGGACGAAGGAATGATCAAAGGAAAAAGTGTTTGATTTCACATGTAATCCAGGTCATGTAACAAGGCCTGAAAACCTAGTGGAAGACCACCTAGTTGAATACAACATCCGATTTATAAAACTTAGTAACCCAAAATAAAATATTGAGTTAGATAAGTAAATAAAAATGATTCCATGAAAATTACAAAAACAATACATTTGTAACACAACTGTGTTTCCGGTTTCTTAGTATATTTTCTGGGTTCATATTTTTCGCTTTAATGTAAAACAAGGCGGGTCTAAATGTAATGGAATTGAAGAGTTTTATCGCATTTAAAGAAGAGCTGGATTTTCTCATAATATAGAGAAATGGGAATGTTTGGGATGGGAATGAATGAAATGGGAAAAACAAGGGAATGAATACTATATTTCAAAATCAAGTAATAAAATTCAAAACAGCCTGAAGGGTTTTCTGGAACGTTTCTGGTTGTATTATACTCCATGGCGTGGCAGCACTCTCCACACAAAGCCAAGTCCAGAGGCTAAGTCGCCGTATGCGCCAATGCGGCCTATTTCCAAACTCTGGAAGATATAGCATCTTTTCCCGCCTAAAAAGTTATTTAGGTCAAATAAAAACAATGATTTATGGGGAAGTAGAAAGTCAAGGGAAATTTTTTATGGTAGCTACGATAAACTTCCTGCAACGTGAATATGACGGGGCAGATAAAAATCCGTCATTTAATATAAACGTGGTGTTTTCAGTAGGATAAGTCTTACGGGGAAAACATGTAGAATAGAATGAACACTTATGCATGGGTTAAATGTTGATTTAGGACATATTTGCAAAGTAAAGATTCCCTTTTATAAATTAAATCATTTTTCGAGAGGAAACACAAACGCACAAAACACAAAGTGGTAAATTTCCTGGCCATACGGTGGATTTTTCTCACACGTATTATCTGAAAAAAATTACATCTATAACTTGTATTAGGTTTGTAATAAGTTTATGAGAAACTTAAGCTGAAGATCAACATATTAGTTGAAACGTGTATGAAACGTCGTTAAAATTCCGCATTAATAGGTAAGTCACTTACTTTCACCCTCGTGAAAGTCTGGCAACCTCTCATGGCTATTTCCGGAACTACACGCGACGACCGTGGGAGATCGAGATCGTCAATGCAATCAAAACGATATATATATATATATATATATTTATATGAATATGTGAAAAAATATACACACACATATATATATATATGTGATATATGTTTACCTTGGAGCTTGAAAACGGGCTGAGATTCTCGAAATATCGCGTAAGTTTTAACTGTGCCGTTCTTTCTCTGTGTGTTCCTGTCCGTCTCCTGTCTATCTTCGATTTATCTTGTGCATCGCCGAAAGGCTGCTTCATTGATTTCACCTATATATTTTTATATATATATATAGTTCAGGAAAACTAAGACGAGCAGCAAACATGAACACATGCACACACTTATACACATTCACACAAACAAGTAAAAAGAAAGACTCACATAACAGAGAAATATGTCAGGGCTTTTTTTCCCCTTCGTCGGTCTGAGAGAACTGGCTGATGAAGGATGATATGCACAGTGTGCTGATTTGGGAAGGAGGGGAGGATGTAACAGAGGGGAGGGAGTGGCAAGGGGAATAGGGAGGAGAGAGGAGAAGATTGGCTGGAGAATGGGGAGGGAAGAGAGTAACAAAGGGAGTGAGGGGTCAGCGGTTGATTTTTAAACAAATGATATTGAAATTAAGGGAATAGTAGATATATGCGAGTTCATGGGCCCTGAATTGAACATTGGAGAATGCCGGAAGGATTTCGAGGACGGAAAGAAAAAAACAATTGTCAAAGGGAAGGTCATGGGATAAGCAGTGGGTGGGGATTGGAAGGGATGAAAAGGAGGCAAATTTAGCAGAAAATCTGTGGTTGTTAATGCAGATTGAAAGAGTTGGTACATTCGCCTATGTAAAAAGAAGGGCATAAATTTCAGGAAATGAGGTATATCAGATTTTTACTGAGGCAGTTGGCACCAGAAGGAGGTAGAGACGCCATCATTGGGTGAGGAAGAAAAGGAGTTGAAAGAATCAAGGGACAAATTTTACATCGGGGACGGTTATACAGGGAACTATGAGGGAGAGGAGAGTTGTTGAATGGGCGTGGAAGAGGGTTGGTGGATTTAAGAAAATCTTTTAAGTTGGAGGGACGTTTGTAGGTTACTGACAGGCATCTAGGTAAAAGAGAAAGGGAAATTAATAAATAAATAAATATATATATATATATAGATGAGAGCAACGAAGCAGCCATTCGGCGATGCACAAAATGTGTAGAAGATAGACAGGAGACGGACAGGAACACACAGAAAGAACGGCACAGTTAAAACTTGCTAATATTTCGAGCATTTCCTCTCGTCCTCAAGCTTGAAGGTCGACGGGGTTCTTCCACGCGACGCGAAGTACACTTTGGAAAGTTGGGGGGGGGTTGGTGGTGACAGCTTTCCTAAATGCCCTTAACACCTTCTCCTCAATCCGCTTTACTTCCACCACAAACTTCCTCATCCAAAATCACCTTACTAGACATAGACATACACACTTAAATGACAGAACTACATTCGAAACATCAGTCCACATTAAACCCTCCAAAAAACAATTATATTTACATTACAACAGTTGCCACCTTACTCACATCAAAAAAACAATTCTCTTTTCAGTCTCCATAATAGGCCACCGTATTTGTAACACAGAAGAAAAACTTACCGACTACTTAGAAAAACTACACTACTCCCTCAGCAAGAAGTCATACCCACAAAAACTTTTAGAAAAACTCATACTGCTTCCTTGCACCCACTTCACTCCAAAAAACAGACGACAACCTTAATTTACACAGCACATTCTTTCCCGGAATACAAAAAATAAAAACCTTCATCAAAGAACGCCTCCCCATCTTCCGATCTAACCAATTTACTTCAACTCTATTACCCAAGCCCCCCTCTGTGCAGTACAGACGCCCACATAATCTAGCAGACATATTAAATCACAATACACCGCACGAGAAAACACCATAACGCACACAACTTTGCCACAAACCAAGATGTAAGACATGTCCGATCTTCAATCCTATCACCACCTTTCACAGCCCAAACACTCCCCTACCATAGATACCATTATGGCTTCCGGAACCTGCAACACCCCAAATGTAGTGTACCTCAATCACGAATCAACAACCACCGTTATTCATGCAGAGACCCCTCACCCCACTCACAAATCCCAATCCCAGCCGAATCACAACAGAAACCTAACGTTTGGATTAAAATTGTCACAATAGTATTAGCGGCATGGATTTATGAAAGAATCAATTGATTCTCGCCATTGTATTATATTTTTATTCAATTAAGTCAAATTCATACCGTCTAAATACTAAAAAAAAATCGTTCATTAGTTTGTATTCCGAAAAATTATGTTTTATCAATCCAAATTACCAGTAATTAATAGAAGAATCATTTTATAATATGTTGCGCGTTTTCTGCGATTTTATACCCCTCCCCCCCCGCCCTAGAGTCACGGGCCCTCCCCCCCCCTC
>WURS02160685.1:0-21456 GCA_011762765.2 Rhinocypha anisoptera
AATAAGTTTTTTCGAAGCTATCTAGGAAATCAAATTAAAGTTTGACTTAGACCAACTCGCAATTGCGTATTTACAGTCGGATCTAATGGCTTAATAATCAGTCTTCGGCTTTTTTTAGGAAGCGGCCAGGTTCCCTTCCCCGTCGCCTCCCACGTTTTCCCGCGAGGTTGAATGATGATTCTTAAAAGTCACACCAGTGGCACTTCCCAGACAACATCGACTGGTATTTCAATTACGGACCGTTCTGTCATAAATCGCACGTTCTCTGCAAGGGGGAAGACATATCCTGTCGCTTAATGACAGCTTATTTATTTTTCATATTTGAAATGAAATAATTTATTTTAACATCCTTTTATTAAAAAACGACTCTGATTCCGATATTTAACGTTATCGTCAGTTGACCTGACGATAGTATAAATAGTTATATTATTAAAGTCTCCTTACCTCCCCCAGCCCCATTAAGGTCGCGAAACCTCTTCATTTTCCCCACAGGTAAAGGAGTTAGTCATGAGTGAAAATACGTATAAAATTTAGAAGGGGAAGAGACCCCGTTTGGTCCCTGCGTGTTGTGACGGAATTTGTTGTTGTTTTCATGCATGTTTGTGGTGAGAAGTCTAACATTCTCTCGCATGATGCGGATGATGTCCTGCTATTTTGTTTCGCATGCGGGTGTAATGCGTGTCTTCATTCTGAGTGTAATGTGTCTCTTGACAATTGCATTTGAGAGTGTATGTGAATGTTTGGTAGCGGCTCACCCCCTGCCACACGCCCTATGCGGCGATATGGAGGGTATTGTGTAGAAGAAGAAGAAGTTAAAACTCTCGTCGTTTTTTGACAATAAGACTGTGGATTCACAAAGTAAAACTCTTCCATTTCCAATATGAATCGGCATCACGAAGTTAAGCCTGAAATCACTAACTTCATGTCTCATACAGGATGACCTTCAATTCGATCCATCGGGAAAGAGATTCTTCTGCGAGGGAATTCTAACTAAATTTCCTACAGATCACCATGAAAGCACTATGCACGCATTCGGTTTACCATAAAAATAACTAAACCTTCCGCAAAACAACAGTTAAATATTTTTGGAGATTTTCTTTCAAGTTACATAATATCACATTAATTCGTATAACGGTTGATAATACTGCGAATGTTTACAAGACAACTATTAATCGTTTTTTCAAAGAAAATAAAATTGAGCACTGCATTAAATAATTATAGGTAATTTGAATGAGTGAGTGTAACCTACCGATTAAGGTAGGTTTTTCATGAGTCTCAGTTTTAAATTTTGCCCGCTTCATCTTAACTTTTTCACTCTTCAAGTCTGAATAGTACTTCCCATCGCCTATCATTTAATCCAATTCCCTATTCTCTTCCTACCTGTCCCCCGCCTACCCAACATTCTACCCTCTATTACAACCTTCGAACAACCCATGCCTCTGAGTACCCCATCCATCCACCTTTCCTGTAATTTTTGGGTCTCTCGCAGCAAACGCCTCTCCTCCCCTTATACCATTCTCAAAACTTGTTCATTCATTTTTTCTTCTCTGTCCACTTCACCTTCTCCATCTGTCGCCAAACCCACATCTCGAAAGCATCCAATCTATGCTCACCATCCTCCTTCATGGACCAGGTTTCGGATCCATATAATGCTACGCTCCATATGAAGGTTTTCACTAATATTCATTACTATAACCACAATTCACTTCATAACCACAATTAGTACTCCCATTACAATACAATATAGATAAATCATGCTCAATGTATGGCGTTGTAGACCATTGATAATTAATGGCCTGTTCATGATAAGAGAACAAAAATAAATGGTAGCGTATATCAAATTCGTGCTAATTTTAAGCTTAGCAATTTAGTATTCGCTTCAGATCTTACACGATTAAAAACAACAGTGCAATTCTACATAAATAAATAAACTTTATTACCACGACCTTGGTTTCACCACGGCGTGGTATCATCAAGTGGATTATGCCACAATGTGGTGAAACCTAGGTCGTAGATATAAAGTTTATTTATTTATTTAAGTGGAATTGCATTGTTGCTTTTTAATTCCGTACGATGGAAAAATTCCATCTAGTTACGGCTGAAACCATTTCATACTTCTTCTACTTCTAAGCATTACCCTGCAAGCCGCCTCAAGGGTAGTGTGGCAGGGGGTGAGCCACCACCAAACATTCACATGCACTCCCAAATGCAAATGTTAAGAGACGCATTGAACTCATAATGAAGCAACCCACATGCAAAATAAAATAACAGAACATCATCCACAACATGCGGGACAACGTTTAGACTTCTCACTACAAATGCCGTCACATCATCGTCATCACAAGTCGTCACGTCGTACGCTTCAGATCTGTTTCAATGGGATACCGACTACGTACCTGTGGCCTGACAAATTATTGCACGACCCATACCAAGTCTATTAAGGTGAGGGTGGCCGTGAATCCGACGCAGGAGCATAAAATGTTTTTGTTCACAAAGAATACTTATGTAACAGCGATTAATTAGGGGTTCAGTCAGCTTTACTCATTCAAATATCCCTGTAATTAAATGATTATCTTGCCAGTTGTTTGACGTGCGGCGTTGGAAATTTATTGCTTGATTATGCACGCATTGTGTTTCATTTGCTTTTGATTGGGAATTAAATTTTGCATATTATGATCGATTATTGCGGGTTTCTACTTTCTCATTATCGGCACCACTCCAAGTCTTCTTCCACCGTTCTTCATTATGTCATCGGGATATGAATAAAAATTGCCCACGTTCTCTTTTATAAGGTATGCACGTAAGCCAATTTGTCATGAAAGATTTTTCTCGTAGTATTTTCCATGCTTATTAGAGTATCTTTGTCTTGGTACGTGTTTTGCTGAATTCAAGGAACCCTTTTCGTATATTCTTCCACATCCTACCCGCGATTTCTGCAGCTTACCGAAGTGAAAACAAATAAAGTCCATAATGTTTCCCAACACTTTGATGTATTCACAAATGTCTGGATTCACAACAGTCCCGATTTAGATTACTGATTTAAGTTTGGAATCGCCTCCGAGCTTTCCCGAAACTCTTGGAAATAACTTTTCAGTGTTGCAGAGCCATCATGTCCGATCGAATCAAATGACATATTTAAGACCTAGCTATAAGTACGTACAAAGGTCCCTTGAGATTTGAATGGCACTACGTGCCTGCTTTTATTGAAATTAGATGACTGTACTGCTTCCCTCCTTATCTTTTACGTATCTTATCTCGTACAAGAGAAAAACATGTTGATCGCCTTTATCGAGGCAGCAATTGATTTAGTGTAAGCATTGGGGGCGTCCTCGCTCATATGGAGATGGAGTCGTGTTCTTGGCACCTAAAATTACAAATAGACAAGCGTTCTATATATTTATGTTAGAATCTATCATTTTTCAGGAAGTGAAATTCTTTCAAATTGCTCTCGAATACCACGATTTTCACGCTACTTACTATATACACTCGAAATATAATTGTTATTTGAATTTTTAAATTTGAGGAAATCTCGAAATACCTGGTCACACAGTGTCAACATAAACCGACTTTAAGGTGATTAGTCGAATTTGTAATTGTGAAATTAGTAATTGAATCTTCGTCGAGAAATGGGCATCATTTGTTGCGAATCTTAAGAGTTTGATGGCTTTCGCATCGTAATTTTCACGGAACAAAAATTAAGGTTCTTTCATTATATCATTGTTTTCTTGATAGTAATTTAAATTCTTTGTGTATGGTATTTGTAATTATTGTTCACATAACTGAGTTCCGAGATGGGACTATTCAGAATGATAATGCAATAATAAGTATTCCAATAATTTTTGGAAATTTATACATACATTTAATATTGACGAAGTCAGCGAAGTTTTCTTCGTCTTAACGTTGTCTTCAGTTCAATTGGAGTTGGAATACCTGCTTTATTTACATTGCGGACATTCATTCTGGTGGTTTCATTTGGTTTTTATTATATATTGTCTTAACTCTGTCTCCCCAGTTGCCGGTCGGGGCGTTCTTTAAACCAATTACACCACCGAGAACTGCTTTATCACACATGACTGGTTAAAGCACACCCCGACCGGCAATTGGGAAAGTCCGGTGTTCGAGTCCCGGCTGAGGACAAAACTTTTTCTCATTTGAATTTGTCGGTTTCCATCAAATGTTTTCTACCAAAATTTGTCTTCGTCCTTTTATGTATTCCCTTTCCGTATTTCCTATTTTTTGAAAGTGTATTTTCGACATATGGCGGTTGTTTCTGTACGAATGTGTGTGTGTGTATATATATATATTTATATATATTATTTGGGATAGGAATTGGAAAAAAACAGGATAGGAAAACATATAAGACGAACACAAGGGAATAGTATATTTCACCGAAAAAATATGCCATGACCGGGACTCGAACCCGGGACCTCCCGATTTACATGTCGGATGCTCTCCCATCTGAGCTATCGTGTCACTTGAATTTTCCCGTGAAAATACTTAGTGTGTATTTGGCAACACAGTTGCTCTTTCACACCATGATAGGAGGGTAGATTAGGAACTCGGGGAAAAGAAGGAACAAGACGTCAGCTCCTCCGAAAGACACCCACGCACACACACACTCACAAACGTAAACATAGAAACACATAATGGACGAGACATGAAGGTAGAAATATGGCGACTTACAAATATGTTTGTGTGTGCTTGCATGGGTGTCTTTCGGAGGTACTGACGTCTTGTTCCTTCCTTTCCCCGAGTTCCTAACCTACCCTCCAACCATGGTGTGAAAGAGCAGCTGTGTTGCCAAATACACACTGCTGGGCTACCTGTTAGAATTAATCCCGGGAAATTTGAAAGCTGAGTGGGAGTGGATGAAGACTAGCTCTCGGGTTCTCACCTCTATGTTAGAGGCTGATGTGGGTAATACTTCTAAGATGGAAAAGGAAAAGCAGCTGTCAAAAGGGAGGTCATGGAAGCTGATCTGGTGGATAAACGATGGTTGCTGATGCGGATAGAAAGAGTACATTCGCCAATGTAGAAGGCGGGACAGAATTTACATGAAAAACTGTAAATGACGTTTTTACTTAGGCAATTGGCTTGTGTGCGGGGTGGACAAGACGTAAGGGAATGAGGGAGGGGTAGGGCAGATTGTAAAAGGGGGCAGGTTTTGCAACTGGGTCAGTTGCATGTTACGGGATATGGGAGGGAAGGGTTTTTGAAATCCTGTGACATGGGGTTGGTGGATTTGAAAATGTTTTTCAGGTTGGCGGGTCGTCTAGAGGTGACGGCGGGGCAGTTGTGGAGTAGGGAAGAGGAAATGTTGCTATTGTTTAGAACGGGGTCTTCAGAAGGTCTTCAGTTTATGTGATCCCGGGAAGTAAGTGGTATTGAGGTTGAGTTCTCGATCAGGGTTGGAGGATTAGGGAGGTGGAGAGTAGGTGAAGGTAGAAGGGAATATTTTTTTGAGAAGAAGTTTTTCTGGGTAGCCCCTTTTGTGGAGTGAGGAGTGTAAATCCATGAGGTAATTGTTGAGGGAAGGTTGTAGCGTGAAGTAGGGATTCATGGCTTTGGGTCCAAAGAAGGAAGATATCGTCAATAAAACGTACCCAAAAAAAATTAACCGATGGTTTTGGCGAGAAATGAAGATTTCTTCGAGATGGCCCATAAATAGGTTGGCAAAAGAAGGAATCATTCTGGTTCCCATTGCTGTGCTTCGGTTTTGAAGGAAGAAGGAGTTATTAAAAGAGAAAGCATTGTTGGTGAGCACAAGGTGGGCTAAATTTAAGAGGAAGGGAATAGGGTGTCTGAATGGGGCGAAGGGAGAGGTAGTAATTGATAGAGGAGAGACCTTCGTTGTGAGGGATGGAAGTGTAGAGAAAGGTGACATCAATGGTAGCCATGAGTAGGTGGTAATAGGAGGAGATATTTAGGTTGTTTAAACGGTTGAGGAAGTGCTAGATTCATAGGGGGCATTCTTTTTCTTAATTCTATTAAGAGGAACTGAGAGTTCAGCATACCTGGGTATAAATTTTGAATAAAAACTACACATGCCCAAGAAGCATCCAACTTCCTTGACCGCCTTAGGAACTGGAAATGATGATATATGTGCCACCCTGTCTGGGTCGACCTGCAGTCTTCCATTCAGAATTTTGTGACCAAGGAAAGTAATAGCTGTCTTGGTGAACACCATCTTATCTTGGTGAACTGTGACCGCTGCCTCACGATGCCTCCAGAGGACCCTTTCAACATCAGCCAAGTGCTGCTTAAATGTAACAGAATATAGACACAAATCGTCAATATATGGATACACACATGAAAACTTCAGGTCTCTAAAAAACCTTGTCCATTAACCGGGTGAAAAGTAGGGGAGAATTAACAAAACCAAACGGAACTCGGGTAAACTGGTAAAAGCCAGTTTGGGTTACAAACGCTGTAAATTGCTTAGAATCTTCACCGAGAGGGATTTGATGAGTAGTGGAATTTAAGTCCAAGGCTGTAAAGTATTTAGCCTTGGAGAGATATTAAAAAGCATGGTCCACTGATTGGGTTGAATAAGAAGATGGGTTGGAAAACCATCTTCTTATTCAGAGCTCGGTAGTCAACGACCAATCTTCTGGCTCTGTTCTTCTTTAGAATCAGGAAAGCAGGACTGCTCCAGTTCGAGGTGGAAGATTCAATTATTCCCTGATTTATAAGGGATTTCAGGTGGGATATCATCAAAACAGGTTTTAGGGGGACAGACCATAAGGATGTGACGTGATTGGAATTTTGTCAACTAATTCTATGTCATAGGTCAGCAAATTGGTCAATCTGAGTTGGGGGATTGTTACACCAGGAAATCGTTCCAACAGTGAGTGATTTGAGGCCGTCATCAGCTGAGACACATGCCCTGGGAGAAACATCACGAATAGGAGCCGAATCAGAGGCCGGAGTGAGAGGGTCAAAAATGTTTTCCGCTGAGGAAACTCATTAGACAAATCAACATTGGAAAAAGGTAAAATGTTAGTTGGAAAAAATTCAAAGGAAAATGCTTTGCAATAAATAATTATCACGACCTTGTAATGAAATCGTGACCAAGTGTCACAGATACTGGAAACTGTGAGATAAAAATCGTGCTTCCACGAGACATTGGCCATGTGAATTCTCATCTTAACATGTCCAAGAAACAAAATTTCGGAGCCCGAGACAGTTCAAAGCACCCTAGAGCATTCCTGAAGAGATGCTAGGTCAGTTTTACGAGATAGTGGACTCCAGAATGTCTCATCTATCAGCGAAACCAGCGAACTCATGTCTAACAAAGCCTAAGTGGGTTGTTTTAAAATTTTAACATCAATGGTCAGAAATGGGCAGCAAGGTGGGAAGGTGGCATACATTTTTGCAGGCAAATCACGATTCATTTCCCTCATCCTCTTCCTACATTGGTTAAAGGTATGATTTGGCTTACGGCAATACTCGCAAAATGTTATTAACTGAGAGGGAACTTGTTGAAGGGGATGATTTGTTTTATTTTCCGTGGCTGGAAGAGTCCTTGGAGGAATTTGATCAAAGAAATGTCTCTGATTTAGCAGAGTTTTTGATGCATGAGCTACCAGCCCCTCTAATTCTTGATGGTTGGCAGGCCTCGATTCGAACATAAAAGTCACTCTGGTGAGCGAATGGAAACCTTCTGTAATAATTTTGACAAATTGGTCTTCCGAGCTTAGAGGCATTTGAAATGGACAAGAGGAATTCTCGTGGAGTTTCTTGCAGTAACTGCAACCTTTTGAATTTATCGGCCACAAGGTGTTCAAAATCATGGTCTGAAACAAACTCGTTTCATATTTCACGAACTTTTTGATCCCACGTTAAATTGCGATTAATCATCGTTAACAAAAATGGACGTACAGTGGGGCGGGGGCAATTTGAAAAGTACATGTTGGAATAGGCGAGTTTCGGGAACTAAGGACATCGACACGAAATCATATGTTGGAGGCAGAAAGTCAAACCGCGAATCTGGGTTTGAAAGTGTATACAACGGAAACTCCCTTCAAAGTTCTTTAGCAATGGTTATACCTTCGCTGCTAGAATTTGCTGCATGTAACCCATTATTTTGAACTGACACAGTGACGCCAGCCATTTCAACTTTAGAAATTTCGAAGTTAGTTTCTTATTTCTCTCACCTATCCCGAGACGTTAAATATGTCTTTTCGTATGTATTGGACCTTGCACACTTCCACTGCTCCACTCTGCTGGGCCTATCTTTTATCGTAAACAGCCAACAGGATAGCAATATATTAACAAGTTATAATACAGTCAAAAGGACACTTACTACTAGCACTGGGAAAACCTTGGTATGAAATTTTTTTGGAAAATAGCATATTAAGGCATCCACACACACTCAAGACCACATAGTTGCAAAACAATATTCTCAAAATAACATCAAAAACCATTAACAAAGAGTGATAAGTATAGTTAACACAGTTGAACTTCTTCTCCCGATTAGACCACGTTTTTTAACAAGTGTAAATTCAAGAAAGTTTAAATCTTGGACGAGCCCCCAAAATTGTAGCACTTGTATTTGTTATTTTACTTGAAGACACATTATCAAACGATAAATGAAACTCAACAGCTTACCTTAAAACCACATGATCGGTGAAACGGTCAAAGATGTCAAATCGTTCATGAAAATGCAAACATTCTATTTACCACTCTTTAATGAGACAAAAATCAGCAGTTAACATAAGTACTATGACCTTGCAACCTTTGTTACTAGTAATCGATCAAACACTAGTATGCCTTGCTTTTGGCGAAAATATCACAAAAGTTCTCTTAGACTTGAAGCACTGGTCTGCCCCTCACGCCAGTCGCTCTTCACACTCTGCCCGGCAAAGGCGTTGGTTCCGTTCTTCCCTGAACCACTGCCGTGAGGTGCTTTTGTCACTGGCACATCTGCACACCAGATTCAACTCCGAGCCAGGCCAATCACGAGACAAATGGTAATCATTCTATGTTCCTCATTTTGAATTAGTCCGTTCTGGAAGAACAGGTCACTTTCCTATGCGGACTGGCCTATAAAAGTGATATCGGAGTGGAGCACGCAAGAGTTGTGATCTCTAGGGGCTGTTCCCTTTTAAAACAATCGCAGTTGCTTCACTTGCAGTTCGATCATGGGCAGTTCAGATCACCAGGGCATTATGAAAGTGTAACCCTTTTTTTAAGTGTAACACTTGTTAAAGTTTAACTTTTTAAAGATGTCAAAGTGAAAACAAATCGCTCTTTACCTCATAAAGTGATGTGCAATCCAAAATTGACATTAAATGTGTGGCAGAAATATTGGATAGCGAGGATGGATTGATGCCGAGGGTGAAAGATAGAAAGTTGCCGAGGATCTAGAGAAGCCACATCAAATTATTCATCTCTTCCTAGAAACAGTTGGTCCACAACTCATGCCGTCAACAGATTCTCCTGAAATAGCTTATTTTTACCTGATTTTCACTGTATTCCTTTTGGTTCTGTTTGAAACTGAAAAACATTGTTGAGGAGATTGTATATCTTGTCAAAGTTTCAGCTTCCTATCTAAAAGGTAGACTCACAAAAAATATTCTAACAAAACACCGAATTCTTAAAAAATCAGGTGTGAGCTTTCTGGGAGTGAAAATGGAAATTGCTGTGAGTGCGAAAGGGTTAAGCACGTTTTAGTTTGAAGCCACAGTCTAATTAGACATGGTGCAATGTATTGTAGCATCTGGCCGTGAAACCAACACTGACTATCGATGTAACTGGGCATGATGCAACTGGCCTTTAGGACTATACTTTGTCCCTGGCATTTTGCTGCAGTCAAGCTTCTTTCATAGTTTTCCCGGAACATGATCTACTATTAACCAAAATATTAATGCATGAGTTCACCATTCCTTTTGATAGGCCGTAGGAATCCTCCCCTTCTTTTCATTTAATCGCTGGTATAACTAATTGTCACCATTACAAATTTACATATTATTAGTCTAATATATTGAACTCTTCTCATAAGTCATTCAATTTTCAAGTTTTTTCAACTAAGACATTTTCACAGTTTAATCACCTGAAACAAAATTCTAAATTCATCCATCAAATTCTAATCAAACCTAAAACTTAGTAGTCGCACTCTGTAGATTATAGGAATCAGTGTTATGACTCCTGAAATTATGGGATACAACAGATTAACCCTTACACTATTTGTAAAACAAATGGATCTCCAGAGAAACTGTCATTTTCTGCTTCTCTTTCATGTTTCATAACCACATGTAACTTTCTCTCTATTATTGAATCCCTTGATGAGGTGTGTGTACATGTGACTGTACTGCATAACTCAGTAACTTTACTTAGGATATAGAATGAATAATTTTCACCGAATCAGGCGTGATGTGGTGGAAGTGATTGAGAAGTACTGAGAGTAAAAAACAGCACTTTTCCACAGAAAAATAAAACTTTATTGTACAAAGTACGTTTCAGCTCACTGAGCTATCATCACTGAGGTATCATTGTACCTGATGATAGCTCAGTGAGCTGAAATATACGTCGTACAATAAAGTTTTATTTTTCTGTGGAAAAGTGCTGTTTTTTACTCTCAGTATATAGAATGAACTTACCTTTGTTAATTCCACTTAAAATTTATTATACGACCCTGGTTTCCGCACTTTGTATCATCATCAGGTGAAAGTGTCCAAACCATGGTCGTATAATAAATTTTAGTTGGAATTTACAAAGGTTAGTTCATTCTATATCCCATCATGGAAAAATTCTACAAAGTTATGCCGAAAATCATGAATCAGTAACTTGAGGTTTATTAAGTGTTACATTTAGTTCTCACTTTCATGATCTGAAAAGTAAAAACATTCAATTACTGAAGTTAGTATGGAATTGAATTCTAGTTTGTGAATTCAAATAGCTTTTTTGTACTCTCAAATATAACATGTGAGCTATACGACTCTTCCCTAGAAAAGCAAGGGCCCTGTTTAATAACACAAATTTTTTGATGATTTTTCCATTGGGGGCATTTTAAATAAAAATTTTAGTCTGTGTGTTATCCCTGCTGAATGCTCTTTTAGAAGTATTTGAAGTTTAAAACATAATTATTGGAAATTTGTACAAATTTAACCAAAGTTCTGCAGCTGGAAATGAGTAACATTTTGGCATTATTAAATTGTAACTTTTCTAAAACCTATATTAAAATATAACTATTGTTAAATTTATTCATTTGAGAATAGATAAAACACTAATGACATGAAAAGAAGAAATGACCCTAGTTCATTTCAACTCTGAAATTTAGATAGCTTAAGTGCAAATCTTCATTACATTATTGGAAAACAATAGTGCGTACCATCATTTGGCATGCTTTTGAATACAGTAAATGTGCAGATTCTGCATAGAAAGTAAGATGACTTACTTAGTGCATACTTCATAGGGTTATACATCCACATAGTTGTCATTTCCTTTACCTATAAAGAAATGTAACTAGCGGACAGGCGGACAATGGTAATTTTTTTTAGTAACACTTTGTGATCAAATTACCATAATTATTTTTTCAATGTTTTTTTAATTGTACATCATGTATGATACATCAGAGATGGTTTCAGGCTTAACACCGTGAAATTCTTTCATCCAGAAGAACAGAAAATAAAAACATTGCAATTGTACAAATCAAATATTTATTCTCACTACCTGGGTTTCCCTGTTGCACGGATTCATCACCTGATGATGCCACGTCACGGTGGGTTTGCGAGAATAAATATTTGGTTTGTGCAATTGCAGTGTTTTTTGTCTTCTGTTCTTCAAGATGGATGATGTATTCAGAGTTTTGGATTTATTATTAGCAAATTTTCGCATTGAATTTGTGTAAGAATATATTTTTTGAACTTTTATTTTGAGTCTAAGGAATGAGAGAAACACTTGCAATTTCCACTTTTTACAACTTATTCCTTGCTCCAACCGGTTTCGGTGTACTGCACCATTTTCAAGTGCAAAGGAATAAAGTAGAAGGAACAAAAAAGAAATTGTCAAAAGTGAAAATTGCAAGTGTTTCTCTCATTCCTTAGATTATGTATTGTTTCCACCATATCTCACCTGACTCTATGGAGTTTTTTTCCCTGTTTTGGGGTTGAAAATATTGGGTTTTTCAAAAATAAGTGTGTTTTTTCCTGGCGTAAACTTCCAAAGAGTTAGTGATTGGCATAACTGTTTCTGTTATTATCTTCTAGCCACCGTCATATTCACAGGATTTCCACCATATACTTGATCAGTGGTGGACCTATCTTGGATCCAAATCACAACTTTTAGATTGCCCTTAGATCTTATTGTGGGTCATATATTATTGAATTTTTAGTTAAGAATGAAGCAAGATGTGTAAAATTGGCATACCACTTGAAGATAGGTTACAATTATACATGGGGACCTCATCTCAATGCAGCGTGCATGGTAGTTGTTTTGTGATCGTGAGCTGTTTTTACCATTGTATTAAAAAAGTCATGTTATTGAATTGCAGACTTGCATGGAAGTCTTTTGATTTTTTTAATTCCATACCAGTGTCTAAATTTGCTTGGTAATAGAATAAATGTTTTTTAGCATTTACTTTAGTGACATCATTCAGCACCAATCTACCATAAGCTCTTGTATAATAATTTAAACACTTTATTTTTTGATGAAAGCATTTTTGATTGAACTTGTTAATTTCAATTTGATTGAACCAATGTTCACAATTAATATTTTAATTGTTATTCATGAGTTTTAAACATTTACTTTTTCAATAGATGACAATGCTGGACTATATATACTGTAAGAGTGACATTAATAAAAAATAAATATTTTAATCTGAGGGCTGACCATAGAGATTTTTTCTAAACCATTAATTCTCGTTGGATAGTGATGTTTGAACTTTTTTTGAGCCAGTTATACCTCTCTCTTCCTGGAAAAGGTCCAAGACAGCTCAACCTGCATCTAACTCCTCTCGAGAAGACATAATTAATTCAAGTATGCTTAGGTCTAGACCTGGACTCCTCCGTGCTAGGTCAGCCCAAGAATCCACCCCTGAGAAGTCCCGGTCAGTGGTTTCCATGTTTTTTAATGTTTTAAATCTACTTTGAAAGTACTGTTCACTTGTTTTTCAAGTTTCAAGTACTCATCTTTTTCAATCAGCATAACTGTAAATATTCTTGGAATCATGGTTAATTGTATTGTAATAAGTTAGAGATGGCATTGCTCTTTAAAAAGCACCACCAAAATTATCCATAACAAAGTAACAGTAATTTTATGTTTACTAAATATGCTGTATTGTGGTAGCCGTGGACAATGTTACATCTTGCATCACTAATTTTGGATGTAGCTTATCACATGTCACCACAAAAAGTCAACTGCCATCAAGTTGTGATCCTGGTGGCTTACATAGAATATTTTATCCAAGTTTGAATGGGAATTGATTATTAATTTGTCTAGAACGTCAAAGCAATTAGTTTAATAAGGCTTATTTTCATTACAAAGTGTACAACATGAAAAGACATTGAAATAAAAGTGAAAAGGTGTGTATTTTAATTTATAACTATTTTTTATAATAATACCGAATGGTTCATTATTTTCAGGAAAGGCTACATGTCATTCTTCAGTAGATCATTTTCTTTTATCTCCTTTTTGAAGCCCATGTAGTAGCTACTGCTTTTATTAATTCATATTCAATTTAAATTTAATAGATTTTGGTTCAACTTAATAAAACCTCATTACGAATACAGGAAATTAGACTTTGATGTTTTCACAGAAATTTCATAAAATAATATGATATTTAAATTTTGTTAATATTTCTGTGAAACCCCCAAAATTTAATTTCCTCTATTCATTTAATTTATCATTATTTTCAACATCAATTGCTCTTATTCTCTGCTGACTTTACCTCAAGGTATTTGCAGACAGTTTTTACCTGTTTGTTTGTGGTATAGAGCTATCCTTGACTCTTTATTGTGAAAATGATTGTTTGCTTTTCTGCTGAAAGAGTTGTGTAATAGACATCTTAAAGCAGTTTCCACAGGTGGAAAACAAAGCTCTCTCCAATAAAAGATGGTTTGGGTAAAAGCATTTTGAGGTAGATTGAGGAGAGGACTCTAGTAAATGGCTCTGGACTTTCTATGAGAAACTGAATAGTTGTTGAAAAAGGATGCCCTAAAGATACTGTTAAATTAATCTACTGAAGGAAGCTATCTTAAGATTTAGCATCTGTAAACTTTTACATTTTCAGTTTCAATCATTGTGTGTGGGTTAACATTTTAACAAAACAAAGTTGCCAAATGTTTCTTAAGACCATGAATATTGGTAAAGTGATGCATGATTAGTAAGTATGGTTAAAATAGTATTGCTTAAGTGGAGATTAGTTACAAGTATATTTAGCTGTTAAGAATGGCCCCTCTGATGGTGGGTGGACATGCTGTGGTTTGTACTAATAAGTGAAATCAAGATTTGTAACTAGCTGCCATATTTCATGATCACAGATTCTGTTTTCTTTTATCTTACTGCATTCGAAATTGCAGATTTACATGACGTATATGATACTAAAATTCCTTTTCAAAATATATTTATTGAAAAAGTTATTGCAAACATCCAATCAAATCCAAGAATAAAATAAGTTTTCTACTGCTGGCCTGCAATATGATATATTTTCACCCATCCTCAGTAATTAGTTGGTACCTACTCAGTATTGTTCTACCACATCTTGCCAAATACTGTTGTATTTTACCTTATATATGTGGTCATTTCATTCTTTAACCCATTTTTTGCAAAAATGCAACATTATTATTTATCCCAAAAAACATTTTGCATTCATTTTATCTAAGCCATTTTCTTTGTATTACACAAAGGAAGGTTAATGGTGATTTTTCATGGAATAACAATAGATTTTTTCACAATATCTTATTTTTGATAAATTTTCAAAATACGGGAATTATCAGTCCATGTGACTTTCAAGATATATGTTATTATAAGAAAGACATATCTCTTTAATAAATATTTTATTTATATTCCTGTATCTAAAGTACTCAATAAACAACGTAAAATATTCATTTTAAATGGAGACACATCACGAAGTGAACTTCGCGACTTGAACTTAATGTTACAATTTTCCCAACTATGGCATCTCAGAGTACTTAGAGGCGTAACTCAATATCGGTGCATAGCAGATTGTTACTGATGAGTAAAGCACTCTAGAAAAAACTTTTTATTGATTTGTATATATTTAGTGTAAAATTAAAGCTTATTTTGCATTAAATTGCGTCACATAATGTTATCGCCTATCTCATTCATTTCCAAATATCCCTTATGAAAAGTAAACAGGCTTGCAGATTAACTTCATTGGCATCTCAGTGGAGTTCCTCAAAGAAGAATTGTCTCCTTTAGTGTGGAGAAAGTTTAAAACTTATTATTTCCCCATAACTTTATAGCTGGATGATGAAAAATTTGCACATAAACTTAGTCGTTTTTTTCTCCATTTGGAGATTTTAAAAAAATATTTGACTATTTTGTTTCAGAAATAAATATATTCTTTTCGATTAAATATGCTGCTTATCACAATAGACTTAGTTTCACTTGACGGTGCCAAATATAAGGAAATTTCTGGATATTTTTATTTTCACTCTTTGCAACTGGGTCCTCAACAAGGCATCAAGTCACATGTCACTTGCAAATTTTGATTTGTAGAATAACTCTCGTGAAATTAAATGGCGTTCATAACCATGACATTTTTTGGGGGTGATGTGCATACGTTAGGAAAATATTCAAGAGCCACAATGGGATTTACATTGTGGCATACAGACAGGAAGATCAACTCAGTTTTCCTTTCCCCGTGAAGTTGGAAAGATAATGTGAGCTATACAGTAGAAAAACTGGGCACTGAAAGGTGGTGCTGAAGATGTAAAAGACTACTGTATTTGGGTATGAAAATTCTTGTCCCATTCTACCATAAATGCATTTATGTATGTAATAAATAGTGAGTGATTATTTTCACTTTTCTTGTAAAAATCTTGTATCCATTTCATTGATATGAAATAACATTCCTACAGAAAAAAATGCTTATTTTAGTAACTAATTTGAAAGCAATATTTGGAGTTTGTTCACAATTCTTCCATTTTTCTGGTTCCAAATATGTTTTAGGAGCAATAGATTTGGAACTACATTTAATTTGGGAGAAAAATATTTTACATAGATTGAATAATTTCTCAAGATATCTTCCTCACGCAAATGTAAGATGGAGTTTCACCTAACCTAAAATTTTCAGAGAAAAGACCTTTCGTAAAAAAGAATAAAACAAAATTAAAGCTATGGCATAATGAATGATCATTTCGGGTTGCACAACAACCCATTGACTAGCCATTGGATATAACCATTTCGGCCAAAGTTGCGAAAACACCACATTATTTTTTTATTATTTCCAAATTTTTCTATGTATCCATGTTTGCACATTGTCTTATTTAGTATGTTTATACAATAAATCATATGTAAAAATAGCAATTTTTGAGTAGTTATCAACTCTTCCGTAAATGGGTCAATACAGCTTTAGTTTCCCATAACACTTTTGATTTGTTTATGGACAATTAATGACAAAATTATGTGCCTTTCGAACACTTGAGCCATGTAATACTACAGTAAATAATAGCTATTTTACTATATTTACAAAGGATATTTATCATGGTAAAGTTTGGACTAAAAAGATGTTAATATTGAGTAGTATTAGTATTTTTGAGTGTGCTTTGATGGCTATGATCATTTTACACCACTTCACATAATAGAAAAAACACTTTTCAACAAACATAACACCCATGCCCTTGGCAGGAATCAAACCCATGACCTTTGGGTAAGCCGGTGAGCATGCTACCCCCAGGCTAACCCCTCCGGCTATTAAAACTTAATTGTTTAAGTGGTAGCATAAAGTTTTTAAAGTTAATATACAGTAAAACCTCTACATAATGTACCTCCATTTATTAAAGTATTCCGTTTAATGAAAGAATGCTATGGTTCTGGCCAACTTCCTATGTAAATTCATTGGTAAATACATCTAATTATCAAACTACCATTTAAAAAAATCCTATCTAACAAATTAAGCCCTTGGCCCCATGCTCATTTACTATGCTAGTATTTTTACCTCTCAATTGTGTAATATTGCTAAAACTTTTTTTTGTGTTATTTTTGTGGTAATATTCATCTTGGAAAGCTGTAGAGCCAATGAGTGATTTGGTTGGAACAAGACAATCGTAAATTTCGTTAGATGTTTGAGAAAATAGATACTATGTGACTTTGGCCTTCATTGCAGAAATTTGAATTGAGAAGTGGCAATTAAGCTGCTGAAGATTCATCAATGGACATAAATTATATTATCTTATAAAGATGTAAACTTTGGTGATTTGGTTCAGTATGAACATTTCACAATACCTTACCCATTGTAAACCATAGTTGTATTTCGTTTATTTATATAAAAGTTTCATCTTTCAGTGGCAATGTCATAATTTCAACATGTTTCATTTGAGATGACGTATTTCTACTGTCACTCCCCATGAAATCAACAACCTGATTGAAGTGAAACAGTCAGCGACAAATTATCTTTTTAGAAGCAACAGAGCAGTGATGTAAACCTAGTGTCTTTTTTGTTATGTTCATAAATCATTCGTGGAATGATTGATAATGCGACGTGCTTTGCAGTGAAGAAAATGTTTCAAATAAGTTAAAAAGAAATAAGAACATGCCAAAAATAATATCTGTGACATAAATACAAAGTACAGAATATTAGATGAAAGTCAATTGGTATTAGGCTGCCAAACAATGTGGTTTATCAAGTGTCGCACCACAAGAAGCTGTTTCATAAAAATCAAAAGTGGTGCTTGGAAATTTCAATCCGACATATAGTTATTTAAATTATCAAGTCTGTTGATCATTACAATTAACAGTCAAAAATACAGTGCCACGTGGTAAATAAGAAAACATTCTTGTATTATGCACAATTTAAAATATTTATCGAATGAAAATAACATGGTTTTAACAGGTCTCCTCATAGACGACGATATATCATTGCTGGCACATTCTGTAAACGACAATGTATCATGGTGTGACACTCAAAGGGTTAAGGAAAAATTTACTTCTGTATGTTTTCGAAATAGTTTCCGAAGGAGAGGAAATCATGTTTGTTCACAACAACTGTCTAATTCATAAGGCAACAAACCACACAGTTTTTTGAAGAGCATCACACACATCAATGGCCACCCTAAACCTCCAGATCTCAATCCTATAGAGAACCTCTTGGGTTTGACAGTCCCGGAGTGGTCTAATAATATTAAAATAACCAAAGGTGGATTAGAAGTGCATGTCCAGGAGATATGGAACTCATTATCACGGTGTCCTAGATTATTTCAAAACCTTTTTGGATCCATGAGAAAGAAACCGGGAATTTTTTTGTTTTTATTTAAAGAGCATAGAATTAGCAGATCTACTAGTAAAGGACATTTGAGTACAGTAAAATAGCTTTTGTGTCACTTGAGTTTATTGTAGTGTAATGGATTTGTTTATGGAATGCTTAGGGATATCCATTTAATGCTAAAACTATGGTCAATCATCATTTGATAGTAATTTGAAAGATATTTTTGAAATATGTGTGAAACTCTCAATAAATAAATATTGTTTAAGTTGTCTTTGAAGTAACGTAGTGACTTCTTTTTAAATTGTTGAATGGGCTTTTATCATTTCTTTCATGATTTTGATGTGTAACTGATGTTTGCATTTCTTCAGAAAATTCATTTTTTGCTCGTTAATAAATTATTTTTGTAATATTTGCTAGTGAGCTGTAATTTGATTTTTTTCAATTCAATAGGCATTAAAGAGCTTTAAACATTGAATTATTATTCTTATATAAATTGTAATCAGTTATTCTGTTTTCCATTTATATGCATAATGCTTGTAGAATTAACACAATTTCTGTAACACTGCTGAGCTGTAAGGCATCATTCTGGGGTCACTGGGTACCAGCTTGGTTTCCACCATTCATTGTTATATTAATGTCTCCTCAACTAATGTTTGCACAAAAATTCTGTAAAAATAAGTACAATTTTATTAGTAGAGTTATAATGCTTCAGATAGTTCCCTATGAAGCTGTCAGTAATTATGAAATATTTGCTGTAAAGGTTTCTTTGTATGGAGTGAATATTGAATATAAATTTTTATTTAGGACAATTATTTTGTGGATTGATTTGTAAAGGTAAATAAGATTTTTTTATCCATTACAAATAATTTTATATAATGACATGAGTTATAAAATTAAGAGTGTTGTTGCTATCTTACAGTTAATTTGAATTAGATTATACATATGCAGTTTGCAGTACTGAATTGCTAATAACTCATGATTATTTAAAATTGTAGAGTAAATATCTCAATAATTTTATTATTTTTTGGGTCCATTTTCATCTTTTATCGCATAATTTTGGTGAACAGTTGATATTCATTGAGGTTCATTTTTACTGCAATCCTTGCCCTTTTCTTAATTCTGGGAGAATTGTGTTAGGTCAGCCTTCATCCTGATTAACCCGCATAGGGATTCCTGTTTTTTTATAATGCAAAGGGATTCCTGGCACTGATGTGTCTCTCTGGAAAGTTATATATTATGTTTTTAAGGAAGAAAATATTTTAAGAAGCTATATTTTTATTCTATTAGCAGTATAACCATAAGGAACTACATTTATTAAGAACATTGATATTAATGCCCTGAGCAGGACTCGAACCCAAAACCTTTGTGTTAGCTGGCAAGTTCACAACCCCCAGGCTAACCTGACCGACTCATTCTCTTTTACTGGGTTTATCGTTTAATCATGGTGCTTACATAATAAAAGAATAACAGAATTTCCCTTCTTAGTTATATAAGTGACTAGGGTCATTATTTTGTTGAAACCAAAAAAGGAATAAAACTCAAGAGCGAGAACGATTGGGAAGAAAGTTCACTGGGATGCATGATTTATTTTTCTCAGAGTTCCTATCATCGTCAATCCACAGTCTTTACAAATTTTCTTTAAGCTGAAATATTGTACAAAATTATCACAGCTGACATTGTGTGTGCTTCCAAAATGTGGTTAACATAGTTACGGTACAATATTTTTTCCTAAATTTGACAGCTCATTCCATTTTCTTTCCCCAAGTACGAAAGGCCGCCCTGTCAGTACCCAGTGGATGAATCGTTGTCCTAAAATATCTTAATTTGACCCTAGATGTAACAAATTACCTGAAACGATAACGACCCCTAAACTCAACTGGTTGTTCATCAAGAATGCAAGATTCCACTATTTCTTTAAATGCACACATAAATACCTGATTCTAGAAAAAACACATTGCAATGGACTATCCATTACAAAGGAAATATCAAAAAGGTTAACAGGGTAAGAGATTTGAAAAACATCACTGCGAGAGAAAAAAATGAGGAACAAATGATTGTAGTTGTAATATATATATTTTTTCAAGCAATGTGTATGAATACCTGTTCAACTATGATATTCCTAACTTAGAAATCAAGGCCTTACTCTTTTACTCAACGTCATATGAAAAAAGTACATTAATTTATTAGTTGTTATTGTGTAAAAAATGTCATATCCATGATTATACAAATATAAATATAGTGTAATGTTAATATCTGCCATTTATTTAGGGTAATACCCTTTGAAATAACTTTACCACATATAATATGCCACTGCGTCGGTGTGGTGCTAGAATTCTGTTACATAACCTTTTCGAGAAATATTTAATAACTTTAAATTTAATGCAGTTTGACTTATTTCCTTTCACCACTTCCGAGATCCTAAATAAACAGTAGACTACTGAAAAATCTCAAAATAATATCTTGAAAAGTAACATATGTAGGACATCACAAAAACTCAAAATGGTGCTGCAGTGCCAAAAGACTTATAAATTATAAAGAGGGTTTATAAAAAATTCTTGGCTTGAATAATGAAGTAACATAACAAAATATGAAGGCTTTAAAAAGGGCATCATCCAAAATTGCGAGAAGGATTGATTTGAATGCTAGTATCACTTGACACCTATGCCTGCAATGATAAGTAGGTATGTCTTGTTAGAGACTATATTATATATTGCAATAGGTCAAATTGGGTCAATGCAAGTACAATTTCAATGAATAATGGTAGTACCTTATCTAGTTTCTGTGTTAGAAAACATTGTTAGGTTTATAGTATTCCATGAATAGTTTTTGACTTAATTGGACATCCCTTTTTCCTCTTAGAAATGCTTCCTAATAAGAACAAAAGTGACCTATTTAAATCTTGATCACAAATATTTGAGTGTGTAGAATTACACAGGTGATTTTCTTGTAATGTTGTCAAAGTCATAAAATAGGAAATATGTATATACTTTCAAACAAAGATCGAAGTTTCAGGCGTGATGTGGTGGAATTTTAACATGTTGAGTAAATTAATGCAATTTTCCACAAAA